>JAQBSW010005373.1:0-58168 GCA_029291075.1 Eudiplozoon nipponicum | reverse complement strand
ACGAATGAATTATCTCTGTTTCCTAAATTTCCTAATCAAGAAGTAAATAAGAACAGTAAAATTTACTAGACCATAAATGTTAAGAAATATCTATAATTAAAATTAAAACAAGCTATATAGAAGCAAAATGACCACATTTGCTTCCTCTACCAAAATACCACACGGAAGATTAAAAAAAACAAGAGAAAAACAGGAACAAATAACAATAAAAAATAAAATGTATTCAAACAAAGACTGGTTCAAAAAAGAATTAAAATAATTCTTTTGAATTGCGAGCCATAATAAAACTCATAGTATAACCTCCATGTTGAAATGGAGAAATAAATTTTATCAGATATATAAACTGTTTATTTAATTAAACGAACATTGGTTGCGCGGGTGGTGATAACAATTATTATAATCAAGGTTGCGGTCTTGATATAAACACCTGACCCATTAATTACTTAAATATGTCATTATAAACTAAGAATTTTATAGTGTAGAAAAGGCAATTCTTCCAGTAGACCGGTTTCGTCTTTATTGGGAACTCATCATTTACTGGCCAGAATTTGCCGCGGACAGAACTCGAACCTGGGCACGTCTGCTTCAGAATCTGGTGCTCTAACCACTGAGCCATCCTCTCTACTAGAGGAATTTCCTTTTCTACACTATACAATTCTTAGTTTATACTGACATATGTAATTAATTAATGGGCCAGGTGTTTATATCAAGATCGCAACCTTGATTATAATAAACTGTTTATTTGTTATATTCATTTCAATTATCTGCAAATGAATATATATATATATATATATATATATATATATATATATATTTAAAGGCCAACATAAAAAAAACATATTCTGTCATTGGACAATTGATTAGTTGTTCCTTAATTTGACCAACCTAACATTTGTACTTGTTCTCTCATTTATATCAATATATATATATAAATATATATATATATATATATATATATATATATTCCTATAATTAGGAAAACACAAATAACAAAGTGGATAAAGGCCATTTATTTCGTGAATACTAATCATCTCTTATACAATCATATATATTTATACATTTGGGTTTTCAATTGATTATGCTAGTGGTAACAAATCTGACTCGTTTTTATTGCTGTTTCTTGTTTTGGCTAGTTGGTGAGTGTGTATACGTTTGTGTTTGTGTGTATGCGAGTTTGCATGTAAAGGTCATTCTCGCAGTATTGCAAAGTGATGTCTGAGATCTGGTCATTATTGTTTTGATAGCTTGAGAATTAACCAATTGTGCGCATTGTTCACTGTTACATATACAAGTGCTATTTTTCCCAGTATAGTTGATCGTTTCACCTCGTTGCGCAAAGTTTTCACGTGGTAACAACGCCAGTGTTGATTGCAGTGTTAAACGCTCACATTGTTTGTAGACTTCTGTCATCTTATGCGCCTCTGTTATTTCCACTTCAGTTTGTTGCCAATCCGATTGTACGTTTGTTGATTCTAGTCGAGGGCCTGTTTGTTCTTGGCTGGATACTAGTAGATTGTTGTTGAATTTTATTATTCTTGGCCAGTCGATAAGAATATCATGTTGATGAAACTTTTGAATATTAAGGCCAGGTGCTTGTTGTTTTATATAAAGGGCTTCATAAATAAATAATAATTTTTCTGATTTTGATTTATGTAGAATTGTGAAATTGGTCGAATTGACAAATGTACAATCGGATTGGCAACAAACTGAAGTGGAAATAACAGAGGCGCATACGGTGACAGAAGTTCCAAACAATTTGAGCGTTTAACACTGCAATCCACACTGGCGCTGTTACCATGTGGAAACGACAACTTTGCGCAACAAGGTGAAACGATCAGCTATACTGGGAAAAATAGCACTTGTATATGTAACAGTGAACAATGCGCACAAATGGTTAATTCTCAAGCTATCAAACAATAATGACAAGATCTCAGACATCACTTCGCAATACTGCGAGAATGACCTTTACATGCAAACACGCATACACACAAACACAAACGCATACACACTCACCAACTAGTCAAAACAAGAAACAGCAGTAAAAACGAGTCAGATTTGTTACCACTAGCATAATCAATTGAAAACCCAAAATGTATAAATATGTATGATTGTATAAGAGATGATTAGTATTCACGAAATAAATGGCCTTTATCCACTTCTGTTATTTGTGTTTTCCTAATTATAAGAATACCGTGTTAAATTACAATGGAAATGGACATTATAAATAAATAAATAATAAATAAATAAATATATATATATATATATATATATATATATATATATATATATATATATATATATATGTATATGAGAAGAATATGAGGATGAAACGGTTCTTGTATCTGAGAAAATTTCATTTTAGTTTTATCAGATGATGATAGTACTATGAATTAAAATATATTTTTACGCACACAGTGTGTTAAAGCAAACTTTGGTAATACGCATGTCCCCATAAATCGTTAATTTGTTTTTATATCGGTCTTTGCTGACTAACTCATTCAAGAGTTCCGGCGACGAGGAGTCCCAGTGTAGACGTTTCTCAGCCAAGTGCATTTTGTCCGTTTTACCCAACGCAACTGCAAATGCCGTATGTATGCACCCACTCTGAACATGTTTTGACGATCTAGCGAAGAAGACGGAATTGCATGCCAAACTTGTCATCTTATATAAGTTTGGATTCGACATAACAAAAATCATATACCATTTAATTATCTTAAAATTTACAACCAAATTCTACTTCGAATTTTATTGAAAAATGACGTAAAAAGGAATTTAGTATGCAACCTCACTTTTCATTCTAAAATAAAATAGATGGAACTGTGACCTCTCAATGGTATACCGGTAGACAACTGATTTATGATCGTTTCATGCGCAAACCTTTGACATCATCAATTGCTTGCGCTCTCGCACTGCGACGTATCGATGAGCACATTAAACAGGTTATCAACAAACAAGCGCTCAATATCGAGAGACGCAACCACACGGCTCCTAACTCCAGAATAAAGTTCGCAGTCATCAAACACCAATTGCTACAAAAGCCCAAAACCACATACATAAATTTCTGTCGGTCGGACGACTCCTGCTTTGCCGATGATTATTTAAATTATCTCCCCGACTTCTTCTCCACTCCCACTCCGCCTGCTGAGATGTCAGACAACGGAGACGCTGAGAACCTAAGCTGCTTCAAAGTTTCACCGGCTTCCGTCGGTCGAGCAGTTAAAGACACCAAATCTAATCACCAATTTGATCAATACGGTGTCTCGGTCAGCAGGATAGCACTTCCTGGCTGGAATATCTTCTCTCTGGTTGCTGATGTTACCTAACTTCCCCGGAATGCTTAATTCGACGATCTCTCCTATCCTAAAAATGGCACTTCGTCGATCTCCTCATTCAAAGATCTCCGCCCAATTACTATCGTCCCTTCATTCAATAAAACCTTGGACAGGGTCTTATAAAACCTAATCTACCCTTTCATTAAATCTCAAGAAAACTTCTACCTACTCGACGATCAACATGGCTTCAGAAATGGCCGCTCCTCTTCTACCAACTTAGGCAGTGTCCTGAATCACTGTCTATCCTGTTTCTCCAAATGTCATAAAATGCACTCTCTTCTTCCTGGATGTATCCAAGGTTTTTGATTCTTTGTGATTTTCAGCAATTGAATTCGCCTGGTTGAGCAGTGGTATCTGCGGCAACTTCCTCAATCTTATAATTTACTATCTACGAAACCCATGCGCAACTGTAAAAGTCGGAAATAATCACTCCAGGCCAGCCCTTATCCGATCTGGAATTTCCTAGGACTCCGTACTTGGTCCTATTCTTTTCAACCTTATACTCGCGCAGGTATGGGTTGAGGACAACCTATTCAAGCTGTTTAAATATGCGGATGACATGGTCATAGTATTCAGCAAACCCACAGTATCCAACCCTTCCTTACTCCTTATATTGGAGCATTTATCCTTGCTCCATTCGCAGCTTAGCAATATCGGTCTCAAACCGAACTCCGCCAAAACTCGTCTAATAAAATTCTCCTCAGACCCATTCTGTTCTGTCCCGGATGCTAATTATCTCCTATATATTGAAATGATAGATTCGGTCAAGCACCTTGGTATCAATTTTTGAAAATCTCTAGATTTCTTCCCACACCTTACACACACTACTTCAAAACTTTCCAAATGGGCTCGTTTGATCTGCTTCTAGACTAACAACCCCACTCTCCAACTCACACTATTCAAGGTCTATGTCCTACTGTACTCTCACCCTAGCCTCCTCGTACGCCATCGAACAGATCTCCTCCAGATTTCAAAAGCGAGACTTCCCTCACAGCCAAAATTATCGGGAACGCCTACTCCTGGCCAACCTTCTATCTCTTTGGTTTACCCGCCACCTACGAGTCATTTAATTTATTCGTAAGATCACAACTTGCCTATCACTGTCCAACTTCGCTCACCCAAGTCACCACTAGGCCACACGCCCCAGCAACTGTTCAATCCAATCCAAACATACTTCCAATATATTTAACAAAATCTATCTCTTTTCCAAAGCCACTGGTGTTTTCAACACTCTTCCCACGAATATAAAGCTCCTATCCCAGCACGAATGTAAAAAGGCAGGCCACAAGTACTTCTATAAACAAATTTCTATGCAAAACGACCGATTGGAAGCGCAATTGGTTCTTTCTTTAGCTATAACATTTCTTTCATCCCAAGGCTATTCTCTTATTACTAGTTTCGGAGGGTGAAGTCCTTTCTGGTTGGCCTGCAATTTCCTCTTTTCCCATCTGATTTTAAATTTCTCACTCTTGACTCCCTGATACCATTTCTATTCTCATTTTTCATTCTATCGCATCACAATAGAGAATACTTTACCACGTTTTACTCGTCTAATTTTTTCCTTTTTATTTCAGCGAACGACCGGATACACGAAAAGTCTACTGGATCACCCGACGGTATACATCGGACATTGATTCTCCATCGCCTAACATCAGTCATAACCTCGCTCAACGGTTGCCAGTGAGCCCCGCACCAGACACAAGCTTCAATCTAGTCGACTTTATTCTAGTCAATACTACCCTACAGAAATTCAATATCAACGACAAAGAACTCTATTGGTCAACATCTGCTACCGGTTCGCCATCACTTTCGACCTCACACTCAAATTCGTCTGGCCGACACCAGCCTATCCCGCATTGATGCTCGGACCCTTCATGGATTGTACTCCAGTTGATCCTGTCTAGTCAAATGGAATCTCTTTTTTTCACCAGTTTGAACTATAATAAAGTTGATGAAAGCACTTCTCTTCCTCAACCCCTCACTCCCCTGTGGTTAAATACTTTGCTAGTCACAATTTCATTCATCTCCACACATCTTACCTTCGATTTGTTATTTCAATGATTGGGCCTGTTGGCCTCTGTTGCCAAATAAATGTATTATTATTAATTTTTATTATCATTATTCTTATTCTTATTATTATTAGTTGAAATGCTTAATAAAGATAGACATACTTTGGAACCATACTAAAAAGTTCAAATAATAAATTCTAGTTTAAATTTATACGACCTTTTCCTTTGGTAGTCAAGATAAAGTACCAAACTACATTGACAATGTTGCTCTTAAAATTAAACGAAATAATTTCTATGTGCGATCAATCAACACACCCAAAATTATATAAATGGCAATAGCTAAATAGGCAAATAATTATCAGTGAGCATTTAAATTAGGCCGATAAATTTTAAATGAAAATGATCAACTAATTTTTCATTCTGTCAATTATGTATCTAAACAAAGCAACAACAATTTAGCCAGACAATCAATCTGTTTATCTCCGATTTCATCTAACATGAACAATGAAAATGTTTTTCTGAATCTAAAAACATAAATGAACAGTGTAATAAGTGAAAATTGAGTTGAATGCATTATAAAATCAGAAATGTAACAGAGAAAACAACTAAACAATTAGAAAATGTCAATTTAGTCATTAAGAGAAGAAACCAATACCTACAAAACGAATGCAGTCAAACTTCCTCATAAGCTACGTACAGGAAGAGAATTGGGATTTCTCATCAAAGGGCACTGTATTGCAGGGGTATTTTGCGGGGTTGCTATCTAGTTCGTGATTCTATACCCGTCCTACATATCCATGGTGGCTATTATTACTACCTTAGCACCTAAATTGTCTCTGATCCTTTTCGTATGGATGATGTGAGAAAGCAGAAACATGGTGTTATACATATATTGTACACAATGTAGCAAATAGAAATATAATTCACAGTTATTCCACATTGACCATGTGTTGGTCGACAATAAAAACAGATTTTAATTCAAGAGTAGGTCTTAAACACCATTCACAGTTAAACTAAATTGTCCGTCTTCTAGACGGCAACAGTTAAAATGATTTATGTTTACAAAGAAAAATGTTTTATGCACAATCAGTTATTCGCATACAAATGTCTGAATTGAACTGTATTTATACCATCGATTTAAACTACATGATGATATGAAAAAAGTCATCGTTAAAAGTTATCACTAAAAATGAATATGTAAACCGTTTAAAGACTTCAATGACAAAAACTCGATTGAAAATACATGATGATATGAATAGAATCAATGTTAAAGGTTATCACTAAAGATGAATATGTAAACCGTTTAAAGACTTCAATGACAAAAACTCGATTGAAAATACATGATGATATGAATAGAATCAATGTTAAAAGTTATCACTAAAGATGAATATGTAAACCGTTTAAAGACTTCAATGACAAAAACTCACAAATGTTTAGTTCACTGCTTGCTATGGTTTTAATTCATGTCAATATATTAATCCATTATTCTATGTGGACAGTAAATCCTTCACATAAATTGCGAATAATCCAACTAAGCGAAATAAATCCGCAGTGACACAATAGTCCACCGCGTGATCCTCGCGGATCGCGCGCGGTTCTGTTTATTTAATAAAAACCCTATTAATTACAAATAAAATTGCAGTTCAAGAAATATCGATTAAAACTGCTTGAAACTAACAGAGATTTTTCTTAAAATCACAGTTAAGAGAAATATTGTGTAAGAACAGAATTAGCCTATTTGACCTTAAAGAGCAACTGTACCGAACATCGTTGGGTTATAACACGGAGCCACGTGTTACAATACATTATAATTTCCTATTTTTGATGAAGTATCTATCACACTTTACAGCCAAACTTTCTGATGCTGATAAGTTGTACAGTACAACTAATTGCACATATTTATGTGATGTGATATCTTTTTATATTGTACATTTTACAATTTTATTATTTGATGGAACATGCGTGGTTTGAATCCAAATAAATTTATTCTATTCTATTCTATTTTTCATTTATTTTGGATAAAAATAGATTAACATTTGTGTATTTGCGTCGTGGTCTGGGAATTTTTTGGGTATATGCTCTATTCAATTTTCCTACGTACAAAACTGCACCGTACGTACTCGACAGATTCAACTGCGGAAGATTTCAATTTTGGAAGCTGTTAGCATCTACGTACAAATCTGTGAACGAACATTGACGTGTTTTGTGAAGGAACTAATTTCATTTGTATTTTGCGCTCATCTTTCGGCAAGTTCAACTGCGGATGATTCACTTACAAAAGTGTTTCTTTTTCATTTTTTTGGGGAATACAGTAAATTCACATTTGCATATACCACTTTTACTCTGGCTATGAATCTTTCTAAAATCGAGGTCTTGTGGGCAATATTTTGTTGAGAATTTTTTTTGAAGGAAGGTGTCTATTCAATAGTTTTCTTCTACATACAAAACTGTAAATCTTAGTCATATCGTGTGCCAAATTTGAATGTGTACCCAGAATATTTTTTTTGATTTTGTGAAAGAACATTATTGACTGTACGAAAGTGTTGAACTATGACTTTTGATTTCGTGAAAGAAATGATTTCATCTGTGTTCTGTGCACCTCACGCAAGATTCAAATGCGGAAGATACTATTTCAAATGTGGAAGCTGTTTATGGGTAAGCGTTTCATTTAAAGTATATTTATATATTTTCATCTTGCTTATAAATTTATGCTTTTAAGATCCCGTAAGATTGTTAGAATGTCAGGTCCAATTTTAGATATTGATGTTCCTGTTTGGGATGGAGATAGTGAGCTATTCTTTATGCGCGTAGACTCCGCTTTCTCCTCGTTTCCTGATTATGACAGTCATAAAAAACTGTCGAAGGTTTTTGCTAAACTACCTTCTGAATTGCAGCGACGGATTTATCCTAAGCTTGAAACCATTAGGAAGTTATTTAATCCCATTTTGGGCCTACAAAACGAAGTAGAATACTTGCTTGGGCCCACAGAAACTGAGCAGATAATAAATAAATATGCGCAGTTAGACATGCCAAACCTTGGCCCCATCAAAATATTAAGGGAATTGCGGGAATGTTGGAATAAAACTAATATTTCTGACCATGAGGCTAAGATTGTTTTATTGACAATCTTCCAAAGTCAATAAAATTGTTCGCTAGACAGCTCCCTAACACTCTCTCTATAGATGAACTTTATGAGAGATGCGAGTTGGAATTTAGACTTTTGTAATCTAAATTAAATTCGTCATCATTTTGTCCTCCCAGCAGGATGATAGGATCTCCTCTGTAGAGAAGACAATAGCGAACATGCTTAAAGTTCTAAAAGGATTGGACATAGGGAAATCCGAGCTTAATAAGGTGAACGCTCGTCCCAATTTTACGCCCAAAACACTGTATAGCACTAGGCGGCGATCGAGATACCCGAAATACTCTAACAGATTTGCCCCGAAGAACTGGTGCTATAATCACCAGAAGTTTGTTTATTCATGTCAAATCTGTCTCTGCCGTTTACAGGATTTTCCGAATGAATGCTAATTTCCACAGTTGACGGGAAAGACCGCAAAAAACAGGCACAATGGGGCCTAAGGATAGGGAAACGTATGGCGCAGAAAGTAGAAGACCGTACTTTCTGCGCATCAACTGCATGAACGGCGCCACAAGGAAGCAACCACTTACAATCTGACATTCCTATTGATTCTTTTTGTCAACGCCGAATATGCCACATAGACAGACAAACTGACAATGTCAGTCGCGATCACCGGCCTACTTGTTTGCATAATCCGGCCCAACAGCCCAAAAAACTTCTGCATCTTCTTGATTTCAGAACTCGCGAAGAATTCATCGTAGACACAGGTGCAGCAGTCTCAATTCTTAAGGGTGATACAGTAGCCGATATATCGCTAGGCTTTCTACTCGCAACGGCTACAGGGGAGCCCATACCTACTTATGGAATCCGGTATCGCACACTCAACATAGGTTTACGGCGTGAATTTACTGACAACTTCATTGTCGCCAAGGCCTTACACAACATAATAAGCCTTGATTTCCTTTTGAAATTTCGGCTAATTGTTGATGTTGTCAATCAAAAGATCATCGACCCCTCTACCGGACTTGAGCAAATTTGTTTGGACACTTGCCTCCGAGCGTTTGGAGTTACAGGTCATTCAGCCAACCCCAGTGCATCATTCAGCAGAGATATCAGCAGCTCTTCGAGAACACAAGTCGCTTTTCGATCTCAGCAAGTCAGAGCTACGAGTCTCCAACACGATGCATCATATCGTCACAGAAGGACAACCTATTGCACTCAAGAAGCGACCACTGGCCCCTGCTAAACTGAAAGCTGCCCAAGAGGAATTTTCAAGGCTGTTGGAAGGAGGGAATCATCAGACCATCGAAAAGTTCATGGGCGTCACCACTGCACTTAGTCTCCAAATCAAACGGATCGTACAGAGCCTGCGGAGACTACCGTAAGCTAAATTCAGTGACAAAATCTGATGCATATCCTATTCCAAATATCAACACTTTACTTGAAAAACTCAACGGCAACAATTTCTTCTTAGTGATTGACCTCAGGCAAGCCTACCATCACATCCCGGTGGCGCCAGGAGGATATTGAGAAAGTCTGCGGTCATTACTCCATTTGGCCTTTTCGAATATCTTTACACGCCTTTTGAACTTAAGTGTGCTACACTGACATTTCAAAGATTCATATACAAGATACTTCGCGACGACGCCGCTTACTGAATGTCATATTTCGATCACATATTGGTATTCAGTCTAGATTTAGAATTTCATGCCAAGCATTTACGAAATGTCCTTTCACACTTATCCAACTACGGACTCAAGATCAACTGTGACAAGACGCAGATTGCAACTACATCCGTGGACTTCCAAGGGTATCGTATCACGCCACAAGGTATTCAAATTTTGCCGTCAGAGGCGAATTGAATCAGGAATATCAAGTCACGGAAGTCTGTTAGCTAGTTGCAGAAAATTTTGGGAGTCCTAAACTACTATCGCAAGTTCCTTCCTGGACTTTCAAGACAACTTTATCCTTTGTGCAGGCACCTGTGGAACCGAAAAGAATTCTATCATTACTTGGTCATCTCAAGACGATGAATTACTTCGACTCGCCATCAACTCGTTAGCAAATGCTACAATGCTAACGCATCCAGATTTTCAACGACCATTTTTACTCACAACAGAGGCTTCTGCATTCGCTATTGGAGCCACGTTGGAACAAGAGATCGACGGAGTTTGGAAGCCTATCAGTTTCTACTCGCGTACTCTCCAACCTTTAGAAACGAGATACGACACTTTTGGTCGAGAACTCCTCGCCATCCATGACGCAGTGCGCCATTTTATCAGCAATATTGGCAGAAGCAAATTTTTTGTTTTCACTGATCATGCACCATTAGTTAGCGCACATTGAAACGTGACTTCGTCTATCGCCAAATACATTGCCAGAGTGGAATAACAGCTTTCACGTCTAAGCGAATGGCAATTTGACATCTTTCATGTCAAAGGCGAACAAAACTTCATTGCAGACGCCCTTTTCAGGCCAGACGTCTCGCTACAACCACCTTCGCCGCCGCCATTCACTGTTAACTCCTTGACACTCAATGAACATACACTAACGCCATCCCTTCTGCGAACGGAACAGTGCGGTGTTACTTACATTCAAAGATCAGTCGCTCGTCACCCCATCAACTTCATATGCCGTCTCTGGGAGGGCTTACCTATTGTTTACTTCACAAGTACGCAGCCCAACAATCCAGTTTGGCTGACCAGCCTTCAGAGAAAAGTTTTCAACTCAATTCACACAAATTCTTACCCAGGAAGCAAGGCAATTGTCTGACTTCTTACAGATCGTTTCTGGGCTCACAGGCTCAAGCAAAACGCTGAACGATGGGTCTCTGAGTGTGAAATTTACCAAAAAAACAAGATCACACGGCACACTCGTTCTAAGTTGCAACATTTCCGAACTACTTCTCGCATAGCCATCGTCCACATCGACATAGATCATCTGACAAAGGTTCAAGGTTTTAGCTACCTGCTAAATATGATTGATAGATTAACAAGATAGCCTGTGGCATTACCTCTTGGCACTATTTCTGCAGACGAAGTAACTAACGGTTTTATCTCTGCATGGATATCCCATTATAGTGTTCCCAATGAGGTCATCACTGACAGAAGCACTTGCTTCTCATCGGATCGTTTCAAAACAACCTTGGGGTTCATGGGATGCACTTTACGCCAGACGACTGCCTACCATCTCCAATCTAACTGTATGGTAGAAGAATGCATACGGAACTCAAAGCTGCTTTAGCAGTCTTCTTTATTAATGGCAACTGGGTTGATTCACTGCCTTTAGTTCTGCTTGCCATGCGTTCCCGCATTTGTGAATCCATTAAAACTCTTGTATATTATGGATCTATGCCTGTCTAGTCAGCTCCCACTTTTACTACACGCTCAGGATGACACACAAGACGAAGCTACTCGCCTTCTATTTCAGTTCAGCACCATGTCTGAACAGACAAACTTTTCGTCCAATCAACTTTCACCCGCAGCTCCACAGCTGCAAGAGAGTACTCGTTCGCAACGACACTGCTGTTGCACCACTACAACCAAAGTATCGCTGTCCTTACCCGATTTTGCGTTGCGGCTGGCGGTAGTTTTGTTATGTTGTAGTGCGTTGCGGCTGGCGGTAGTTTTGTTATGTTGTTCGAAGACTGGTTAAATACAATGGGTTTGGTGTTTACTTCAAGCTCGCAAACTTGATTTAAATCATTTTTATCACCACCCGCGCAATCAATTATTGTTAAATTGTATTGTCTATAACAAAATTGAATGTCTTATACACAAGTAATTATCAATTCAAAGTTAAACAAAACAGACCGTGCTCTAGACGGCAACAAAACGATATATTGTCAACACAAATAATAATCAATTCACAAACGTCTGAATCGTGGTGAATACATGTAAATGATTGAAAATATGTGATGATATAAATAAAAATCACTGGTAAGTATTGTCACTGATAAAAATAGTCTTGAAAAAAAACATCACAAATAATTAATTCACTGTTGGCTATGGTTTTAACTTATTTAATTATAATAATCTATTGAACTAAAGAATTTGTGCATGTGATTGAGAAACAGCTGATGTCCTGATGCATGAAATCATATCTGAATGCAAAGAAAAATTATCGAATCACTTATGCACTATAATACACCGCATGTTCCCTGCGTATTACGCGCGGTTGTGCATATTTAATAAACAAAACACTATTAATTACAATTAAAATTGCGATTCAAGAAATCTCAATTAAAACTGCTTGAAACTAACATAGATTGTTTCTAAAATCACAGATAAGAGAAATATTGTGTAAAAACAGAGTTAGATTATTTGAACTTAAAGAGCACTATATTTGTCAAAATTGAACATTTTTGGGTTGTAACGCGGAGCCGCGAGTTACACTATTATTTAACCATAAAAATAGATTTACGCAATAGCCAGTGGTGTTATGCTTCGGCACAATTTATGCAGACGAATTCACAAACGGTTTTACTCCTGCACTGATAGAATATTATGTTGTTCTTATTGACGTTATTCCATATACAGATATATGCTTTAATTCCGATCGTACCTGTGTTACCTGAGGGGAACTTTACAACAGATCACTACCTACCACCCACAGTTCAATGATATAGTTGAGATAGAGAAGTCAATGCCACTTTAAAACCCTCGTCCATTAATGTCAACTGAGTCCATGCATCACCTTTGGTACTCTGCCGGGCAATCTTGTGTGCAACAAACTATTCGCATGTTTGCATCACAACGCTTGTATTGCATTTACCTACACATGCTAAGTTATTTCTACGTTTAATACCTGTAAATAAAAGACCAAAGTTGAAACTTTGCGCCTTTGACTTTGTTTCATAGATATGTCAACGCTACAGCCTAGACACGTTCCTCGTCGGTTCTTTGCACATCCGCGGCTCCACAGCTTCTAGAGCAGAGATACAACATATGAATCATGGTCCTTATCGAATTTTATTCCGCCAACCCACGTTATCTATTACAACATAGGATGCATCTTCTACTTTTCATAAAACCTTTACTAAAACCGTCTGCACGTGACAATATACTGCCTCCAGTATGAGTTTCTGGCTTCTCAATTTAGCAATATATAATTAATACTAGCTTACTTTGCATAACGTGTAATTGCTAGATATTGTTTGTCATTTCGTTATGCGAACCTTAGTAACATTCATAAAATCCTTGCCATGTGCAAAAAGGAATATCTGATTTATCAGATTCAATAACATTTTATTTATCATATTCTTCTCAATTATCTTCAAATTAACATCTCATTGTATATATTGTAAATGCCAAACAAAATTAAATATACAAACATGTAGAGAGTGTGAAGTAAGTGAACAATTAATCAATTGCGCGCATGAACTCGGGTTTAAGCTCAATGCTCGAATATGCTTCTTACGCTTGCATAAATTCAGCTGCAGTTGGTTTATTCTTAAAATTTCGTATGTGGCAAACTCTTTTCTGTTACGTCTGGAGAACATATGTGTGAGATTTCAACGATTTGTTGCGCAGTTGCAGACGTATAATCACCAATTGATTTAAAACAAGCGTTTACGATGCAAAGATTTCTCACTCGACTAATTAACCGTCTGGTCGATCTGTCTACGCAAGTTGATTGACAACTCGCATGTATATTGTTAAAGAATATTTATGTAGCATAAAACGTGATTGTTAATACCGATTCTACTATCTATTGTGCTGTGTGAAAAACTTTATACCCATTAAATATGACGTTAATGTAAACTACTTTTTTCTGGTCCTAAATATGGCTATTTCTTTTTGAGTGCTTATAAAAACAAGCATGTTACTTTAAATATCACTCGTAGTTGACTTGCATTAAATGTGAGTTTTAATGCAGTTTCAAATTTATTTTTTGCTTTGTGTGAACATGCATCACAATTTAAATGGATTGTACAGGAAAACTAGTTTTCTATTCTGGTCCAAAATACGTCTGTTACTTTTGACTTCCCAAAAGACGCATTTCAATGTCTAGGATAGCCATTAAAAATAAACTCGTTTATTGTTTTAGTATTTGCGTTGCTTTATGAATCTGTACTAATTAGATTTTAAATTCTTCAAAAAATCCTAGACAATCAAATGAATTAATTAGTAATAGAGGAAGTCAAAAGAAACAGAAATATTTGGGATCAGAAAAGAAACCAGTTTACCTTAACATCCTATTTAAGGGGTATACAGTTTCTCGCACAGTACAGTAGAAAGTTGAAGCGACATAAACACGCTCATTTTATGTAGATAAACTATGAGTGTTATTAAAGGTAATACAATTGCCTATACCAGCGATCAGAGGGAAACATCAGTTAATGCCGACGCGCAAGTTGTCGATTAACTGACTTAGGCCGACCAACCCGATGGCAACTAAAACGCCTATTTAAAATCAAATGAAAAATACACATCTGCAACTGCGCAACATATTGTTGAAACATTACATGAACCTTCTTCAGACGAAGCATTTATGCTAATTACGTAATTCCATAACAGAAAAGATTTAGTCACATACGAAGCTTAATGAATAAACAAAATGCAGACGGATTTATAGAAGCAGAAGAAGCATGATCGAGCATTGATATTAAACCTGGTGTGATGCTCGCAATTTCTTGCGTGTTTCTTTTCTTCACACTCTCTCCACGTTTATATTTACAATTTTGTTTTGGCTTACAAAATGTATACAAAGAGTTGTTCTGCCAATGAGGTTAGCGGGTCTTTTTAGGGCCACCGTAAAAGCTTACTTAGGCACTTTATGTACCGTTGAACATCACTCCGCCTGTAGCGTCACACAGTTATAATAAAGGCATTAAACTCCTGTAACGGCTCAAACTAATTCGCCGACATTCTCTAAATAAATTTAAATTAAATACGCTGGACCAATGAGAGAGTGTAATCCATATACTTGTGACTTTAGATCTTTATGAGCGCGAATCAATTACGACGCAACACAATTTGATCTACTCGCTGTCTGCAGTTGCTGTCGCCTTTTCTGCTGAACTGACTACCTACGCCTGCTGTCTAACTTGCGTTTACCACACTGTGTTTCTAACTCTGCCGGTCGTCAGTAACGCCAATCTTCTTGTTGCTGCGCATCCAGTCATATGTATTCGAAATATTAGTAATCGGATATATACGAGTGCCTGCCATCTTGGTGTTGACAAAGACTATCACCAAGACTAGTCATGGCATTCGAACAGCGATAAACGCAACCTAATTCGTCATCTATACGTGTTCTCGTGCATATAATTAAAGGATCACTGGTCTTAAAATAGACACAAGAAGCCACTGACTAGAATGATTTCTCAATGTCCGCTTCTGTTTAGACTCACAAAATCTTACGTTAGTTGCCGGCGAATTTTTTAAAGGCACTATTGAGGACCACAAAAGAGTACTCCTGAGCAGCTTACTCATTTGACATATTGATAACGTTTCACGGAACTCTAGTCTGAGCGTTAAATTGACGATCGCGGCATAGGGAGCAGTAAAACGTTTGTTACTTACTACCTCAACTTGTTTGCATAGTACATATTCATTTAAATATTCTTTGTTGCTATTCTGTCATCGTAGGCTACTTTGAAATATATGTGAATGCGAATTATCCGTTGTGAATATTAATGGTCAGGATTTCTAATACGCATAATGATTAGTATGTTGTTATTATGGATCATCTCATCAATGCAATACTGTTTAATCTATAACACGAGTTTGGCATTTGCGAAATAACCTTCAATCCATGACAACTGTTTGAATTTTTCTAGAGCCACATTTCAAATCTAATAGCTCATTTAACGGCGTCTGTTTCCGTACCATATTCCGTCTGTTCAATTTGTGGTTTCTGTTATTATGTACAGTTCAATAACAAATAAGAACAATTTATTTACCAGTGCCAATTAGGCTGCAGATTCTGTCAGTTCAATTGTTGAGGCCCTTTAGGAGAGCTCCCGTGACGCTAGACTCGAGTATCCAATATGGATGTGATGATCATCAAATTTAGAACGACTAAACTCATCACCACCTTCTCTTAAAATAAATTTCACAAGCCCGTCGATCAAATGCTCTATATCCTCACACCTAATTTTTTTATTACAACAAAGTGTATATGATCACCGTCTCACTGATTTTCACAAAAACTTATATGTAATTGAAGACCTTTAAAACAGAAATCAAACACATTTACTTAACGAATTTAAGATATTACCCGTTATATCAATATAAATAATGTTTGATAAATTTAATAATTTATTGTCAAATTTCCATATATATATATATATGCAAGAAAAAAATATATGTATGTACCAGAACAAAGAAATGTCGCACCTCCTCCAAACAAAATCCTAAACAGACTGAATAATTAAATAAACAAAGTCAAGCCATAATAATCAAAAATTTAAACAGAGAAACTCCTAAAAATTCCAATATTTAAAAAACAACAACAAAAATAAAAATTGATTAATTTTTATGTGAGGATCTATTTGACCCTCACATTCAATTTATTGTTTAAGACGTATTCTCATACATTAACTAATAATTATTCTTCGGTTTCTTGGCGAATTTTCCAGAACGAATTTATTCATGTCGTGCTGGTTCTTCGCAAGATTTCACTTTCACATTTCAATGGCTCTCTATAAACAAGCTTTGATATGGATTTTCCTAAATTTGATATGTACACTTTTCATATTGCAAGCAAAATTATAGGCAAATAAAGTAACTAACTAGATCCACCAATGCATCGTATTACAGACTTCAGTTCCCTGTGTAGCCTCTCAACCAACAAATTAGCTCTGTTATTGTATGCATTTGTGTGTTTACTTCAACTCCCATGGCATTCAATGACTTGAAAAATGGTTTAGACATAAAGTGGCTACAACGATCACTAGTTCCCCTTACCAGTACAGCATATCGTGACACTCATCAATGACATGCCTTACCAAAGCTTTTATGTCTTTCAACATATTTGGCCATACATATTTATCAAAGACTAACCTGATAGTTGGATTAATGGAAGAGTGACAAAATTCATGCAGTTGTTGAATTACTTTATACCTTAACTCCAATGGAACATAGGGTCATGTTTTGTTACTTGAGATATCACGAATCAACGAATTATCTCAAATCATCTTGCGTGTGTATGCTGACTTCATAGCCCAAACAACTTCTTTAGGATAAAAGTTCTGCACTTTCACCAATTGCTGGGTAAAATCATCCAAGTATACAATAAGGCCGACGAGTGGCTCCGACTGGACCAAATATATGCATGGTCTTCTGAGAGAGTGCACGAACACATTCTCTTTTTTCAAATAATGAGAAATGGTGTAATCAAATTCTGCTCGTCTTGTTATTTGTGAGTTCACACGCCGAAAAAATGAAGCATGTTGGTTTTACCAAAAATAATTATCAACGGCGAATGATCAGTCAACACCGTGAACTGATGCCCACCAAATAGTGCTCAAAATGCAGCACTCTAGCATAAACTGCAAATAACTCACTTTTCACGATCTTTGAGTTTCCTATCATAAAATTATATCTTATTGGTGATACCACTTTCTCTCTGATGTAGCACTGCCACTATGGCTACATTTGAAGCATCTGTGACCAGATCAAACTATTTAGTCCAGTTCACAGTTGCTTATGTTGTTATTTCGCTTAAGAGATCTTTTGCCCTTTGGAGTTTCTCCTTGAACTCTTAGCAAAAACTAATAGGCTAGGATTTCTAGATCGCACTCCATTCACGAACCAAGTGTCGAGTTAACCATCACAAAATTCCAGCTAAACTTAGAAAAAAACAACAGTTATTACTCATCCAACCCAAAAATCTTCGCAGTTGGCAAACATATTGGGGTTCCGGAACATATGTGATCGCTTAGACCTTAACCTCCAAGGGTTTAATTCCCTCATTCGAAATAAACTGTTTAAGAAATTTTACAGTTGAGCAACTTATCGTGCACTTTCTGGCTTGAAAAACAATCTATAATGTTCCAGCAATGAAAAAAATAGTGTCCAAATGCTTCCGGTGTTTCTCCAGAGATTAAATACATATACTGATATCATATATGTTAATTCGAACAAATGGACATTCCTGAGGAACATTCGTCGCCAGACGCTGGAATATCTGACTTGCATTCTTCAATCCAAAGAGCATTATAAAAATTAACGTAATCAACCTCCATGTATAAGATACGAATTACCTTTCGTTACCGTGTTCAATAGTCTGTAAGTAACAAAAACACTACATTGTCCCGATTCAGGTTTTGGAATTAGCAATATTAGATACGCAAATTTTGAATTTGAGCGACTTCAAATTCCTTTCTTTCTTAATCGCTGACATTCTTCGATTGCGATCAGTTGCTAATGTTGCGCTAACGGTTGAACTTTTGGCAAAGAGGGTAAGGCGGCCATCGACACGATTTGGTGTTATATTCTTGTCTTCGACCCATTCCGTTTAGCATTGAAATATAAAAACAATTACAGTTGTTTCACGATCACTTTTGTTAAATCTTTGGTGATGACGGGTCTGGATTAGATATTATATATGCAATTGTGAATTTGGTGTTGCGCAGCTAATAACAAACAAGTTCAAATATGTCAGTTAAATACTGTTTGTTGCGGAAGACTAATATATATGCAAGTATGTATTAGTTATTGCGAACCTAGTAACAAATTAGTTCAGTTGTAACCAGAAGGATAAACCAAAGGCAGCATGAACGGAAAATATAATCTCATGCACATTCGTTTCGTGCTTACTGGCGACTCATCAGTAGGAGCCGGTATTACGCCCTTTAACCACTATATATTCGGTAGAAGAATGTGGAGATTGTACCGTCCTATTATTCCACATTCTTCTACCGAATATATAGTGGTTAAAGGGCGTAATACCGGCTCCTACTGATGAGTCGCCAGTAAGCACGAAACGAACGTGCATGAGATTATACTTTCCGTTCATGCTGCCTTTGGTTTATCCTTCTGGTCACAACTGAACTAATTTGTTACTAAGTTCAAATATGACCAGAATAGTAAACCAGAGACATCTTGAGAGGAACGTCTAATCTTAAGTGTATATTCGTTTTAGTCTTACTGGCGACTCCCCAGTAGGAGTAGTTACTGTGCCCTATACTCACTATATATTTGTGTGAGGAATGTGAAAAAATTAGACGGATCTGAGTAATAAAACTGATCTAACCACTGAGGTACCAGTCTCAGTATAATTCACTATTCCCTTGCCTTGTTCAATCGCTCGGGCCTTTGAATCTAAGGCCATGATGAAATGGATAAATAATTCACACAAACGATGTTGTCTTTTATGTCAGCGACTGGAATATTCCATATAAACGACTATTTCTGTCACTGACAATTCTTTGACTTCCTTAACAATTACTGGAATTCCGTTGGCTGTCCATAGTTGATATTCAAATGCGGAGTAATCTATTTCCACCACATCGGTTCGAAATATACTCAAATCCAAACCCGTGTCTATTAAGAATTTGAAACCAATTAATTTATCTGTTATGACGAACTTGGTTCTGTTATAGCTAGGAACCTCTTGTGGTCTACTTAAATCCGAAACTTAACTGTCTTAATGACTAGACTAGTGCGTTTATTCTCCATCGTCTATCTTGAAACTAACTTCGATTAATTTAGGTTATATCGGTTCTCTGCTAATTGGAGCCTTTCATGCGCAATCCCCCTATGGCTCCTACTAATCAGGGTATAACTAGTTATCCGGAGAGTTACGCTTAGCCACATGACGAGAACTACATTTCCATCGGGGACCAATTAACCTTGAAAAGTTGCATATTTTGAATTGACATTTTCCTAGCTCAGCTTGCTTACTATTTAAAATGAATAACTAATGAGGTTCTTGAACACCGTCACGTAACTCGTCCCTCTGGCGCTTAGAAATTGTCCTTTGACCACGAGAATCTGACCTGTCTTTGCTAGTATTTTGGACTTTGTGTTTCATATATCCCGTTTTAAGGTTCTAAGTTCATTCTCTAGAGCCTAGAGACTTTTTGAGTTAATACATAATATTTGTTCACTGTACAAATTTGTAGTTAAAGATGATGCCTTTTGTTACTGTGATTGGTAACCATAACGAATACTTGCAGCTACTTTGATTACTCTATTTTTAATGTTTCATAAATATCCAGGGTGGCTCTTAGTCTTTCAGGAAATTCTGCGAGGAATAAATTGTTAACAACTTCTCGGAAAATATCAAGCTCAATAGATTTGGCATGTAATCTGGCATAATAGTTAAATTAAAATTGATTTCTCATCTTTCCTTGACGAAGTAAGTCAGTTCTCTGCTCAGTTCATTCTGGTTGATGCAGTCTTTAATGCTCAAATGTATTATATAGTTCATTGTCTATAAAGGTTTCCAAACTTTGGATTGATTTCTCTTCACTTTTTCTTGCAATGTCTTCCAGGTTGAGACATACATTTGTGTTGTGTTGGTAATTCGTTGTACTTTGGAAAAATATTTTGCGTCATCAAAACATTCAGTGTGGTTGTCTGGTCTGTACGTGGTGAAACATCGATATGATTGCGGCTTCTTCGATCTTCATTTTCGTATACATTTCCCCATTATGGATCGAAATATGGTCGCTATCTATTGTAGATGCCCTTTGGGCACTAATATACACAGCCCCTGTGATGCCCTAATCAGGTATCCCATGTAGCTGGAATGATCAGAAAATTTAGAACAAATAAACTAATCAGCACTTACACTTAAACTAGTTTTCTTATGTTATTCGGCCAACTACACTGTATTCTCACATCTAATGCTGTTATCCATTATATAAAATAAGATACATTAAAAACTATTTATAACAAAAAAATGCACTAGGGTACTGTCTCATTGTTTGCAACAATAACCTCTATGGATGTGAAGACATTTAAAACTGGACACCAAAAGATTTGCTATAACGAATTTGAGATCCTACTGTGATATCAATAAGAAATATTAAGATTGTGGTCAGATAAGTATTTTATTATAAAAATTCCGTGTGGGTAAAAAGATATACTGTGACGTACGGTTCTGCGTTACAACCCAACGAATCTCAATTTCGACAGATACTGTTTACCTTAGGGACACATATGCTTATTCCGGTTTTAAACAATATTTCTCCTAACTGTGATTTTAGAAACAATCTCCGTTAGTTTCAAGCAGTTTTAATTGAGACATCTTGAACTGCAATTCTATTTGTAATTAATAGGGTTTTTTAATAATAATACACACCCGCGCTTAATACGTCGGTAGCATGCAGTGGATTAATGTGTTTTAACTATCAAAGCCAGGATTTATATTTTGTGTGTTTTAAAGCGTTTATCCGTGAACAGTAACTACATTCTGGATTTATTTATCGTGATTTTATGACTCTGCTTTTGTGCCTAGATTTTAACTTCTGTTAACAATATTTTATTTTGTTGCCATCTAGAGCACGGTCAATTTTGACTTACAATAAATTTTAATTTACTTTGCAACATTGTTCATAACACACGTATGGTAATTTGACTTAGCCTTCTCCCATTACGACACTGGGAAAGGAATTATAAGCACGGCCCACGAAACCTATTTCTTCCGATATCAGCTGCCAGGAATATGTAGGAATATCATAGCAGCGCTAAATAATCAGCTACCACGGAAAACCTCTTACAATAACCATAACACCTCCTACATAGTAAGTGCGCTGTCTCGTCGAGTTCACAGCCAATAATTAATCGGCAATCCTAGTCACTGAGAATTACAACCAGGCGGTAGTCCTCCCGTTTACCCAAGCACATCGGATGAATGCCACGGAAGAGTGAATCCGGTAAAGCGGCGAAGACACAAAAGAAAACAAGTTCTGAGCCACAAAACACAGCGAGCCACCCTCTCGAGATCACAATTCTCGAAGACAGCCACAGGATGACGAGTGACAACGATGTGACACTGTCGTCTGTACTCGACAGCGCACACACAAGATGATTTCCAGTTCAGGAAATGCAGAAAGCCCGGTGCCAAGCCCAGCAACAAACCGCACCACAACATGGACCCAGTGCAAAATCTGCCAATTCGGTCCAGGCTAACTTGACGAGTGGTTTGACGATGTTACTTTATTGGCCAAGGTATCCAATACAACAGAAGAGGGTTACATTTTTTGAGGGCTTGAGGGACTATCCCAATGTCTTTCAGACGCGAAAAAAAGACAACATGCGTCAGTATACTGAGGGCACATGTTCGCAGCCATGGCAGAACCTGCAACGCACTGTCAAGCAGCGCCTGACACCAAATTGGGAAAACAGGCTTACAGAATTTATGAGCCATATGTCCCTAGGTAGCCGCACGCCTTCCGAGCTATTTAGGGAGATGGAGCTAAAAGCCACTGAGTACAATCTCCCCAGTAAAATCTTGATACGACTATTCATTCAGAAGCTTCCTCCGGCATTGTAAGAAATAGCTCCGTGTCAGCGCGAATCTGTTGAAGTGCAAAACGACGTACTCCGGGCACGTCTAGACAAGTGTTGGAAGAAACACCACTGCAGATCACCTGCCTCAGAGCCAGGTTGCATCGCATCATGCCAACCAGAGCCCCAGCCTCCAGCATCGTCAGCCCAAACTAATGTCATCTATAAGCGCCTCATCAGCCTGCTTGAGAGCCTTACCGCCAGGCCAGATTCGGCCTCGGTCAATGCTGTCAACTACAGACGCGATAAGAGCAGGCGTGACCAGCGTCGACCACCGTCCCGAAACAGCACCAAAAGGTATATTTCCAGAGGCATTGCCACAGTTCTAGAGCTTCCGGCGGAGTGGTGTCATAATCATCGCAGCTATGACCACTCCACGCGATATTGCCTGAGAAATGACTGCCTATTCCCGCGCACAGACGCGACGTTTATATGGGCGCGGTCACCTTCGAGAGCTCAAGATGATCCGCCCATGGAGGGTTCGGAAAACTTCCGGGGTCAGTCTGCTCCGCGGCAGACGCTGAACACCTCAAAATTGTTGGCCGCCTGACGTCTTCTGGCTCGAGGCACGTTGCTTTTGCAGTAGAGCACAATCAAACTATTGTCTTTACAGCGACGGCTCCAGTCAAGTCATGCTTCAAACGTCCAAATGCCTGTCACCAGCCTCATCGTCATTTGTCAGTATCAACATATTTTCTCATCCATGTCTCAAATTCTGGCGAATTATTCCTCATAGACACTGGTTCAGACGTCAGCTTACTCTGCCAAAATTATTTTGAACCCACTCACCCAGTCAACAACAGCCATCTTACCTGCGCCAATGGCTCCAGTGTAGCGACGTTTGGGGTACGAGTACATTCAATCTCGTTCTCCAAATCAAAATAAGTTTTCAGTTATCCTTTCATCATTGCCAACACGACAAGAAACGTCATTGGACGCGATTTTGTCGAACAATACGATCTTACTATACGTCCAAAAACACGAGAGATACGCACTGCTGACAAGCAATTGCTATCATCAGCGCTCAAACACACGACTTGCGCCAAATCAGTCTCATCTATTCAGCTAATTGTGGGTAAATCACATATATCTTATCTTATCACACATATCTTATCGAATGGCATAACATTTAAAATGTTTATAATATGGATTAGACCGATACTAGAGTATGCTGGCGCTACTTGGAGTCCATTAACAAAGGGTTTGTCCAATAAGAAAGAAACTGTACAGAGAAAAGTTGTGAAATACATTAGTCCTATCTCCTGCACTATATACGCCACTAGATTAGAGTTTTTATCACTGCAACTTTATGATTTCGGAGGATGTGCTATTGCATAAAAGTTTTCCATTTGAACCAGTGGACTGGTGCCTATATGAATCCATTAAGAAAGAGTCATGAAGTTGGAACAAGATCTGGACATTTGGCACTATCTCCTCCATCGGTAGGGAATGTTGCGAGCAAGTTATTCTCTTTTTCGAAAATTTACAAAATTTACAATCAATTGCCAAATGGGCTTAGAGAAACGCCTCCATCTAAGATGTCTTTTAAATTTTTATCTACTGAACTAGAAAAAGTCTACAATCCTGCTGATATTTTTTATTTTGATTATAACAATACTTTATCATGGTTAAATAAAAGACAATGATAATTGTTATCGAAAACAGAATTTCTTGAGATTTTTATTTACAAGTTTTTTATTATTAAAATTGAAATGTTATGCATTATATCATCATGTTAGTCAACAATACATACAATCAATTGCTATTCATGGTTCTCATTTTTTTGCATAATGTTACACTCGAATTATACCTTAATTTTTCCTATTTTTGATGAAGAATCTATCACTCTTTACAGAAAAATTTCCTGAAGTTGATATATTGTACAGTACAACTAGTGAGATTTACTTATCTACATGAGACTAATTACACATATTTATTTGGTGTGATATCTTTTTTATATTGTACATTTTCCAATATTATTCTTTGATGGGACATGTGTGGTTTGAATCCAAATAAAAATATTCTTTTTGATACTATTCTATTGTTGGAGTTTCGAGGGGTTAATTACTCCCTACATTTGATTGGTAGCGGCTGTGAAGATCCGTGCACATGATCAATCCCCGGGTTGTAACGCGGAGCCGCGTGTTACATTATAGCTGTACCTAAACAAAGGAATGTCGTACCTTTTCCTATAAAAATTTCATTCTGATTAAATAATAATTTATAAAAAATCAAAAATTAAAATTCGACAATTTAAACGAATAAAAAAATTAAAATTGTTTAAAAATATAACTTTGTTTATGAAACCAGCGCTAACTTAATATATACAAAATAAACATTGATTAAATTTTATATTATGACATAATTGACCCCCTCATTTGTAGAGGCTCCAACCCTATTAGTTAATGAGAACCCCATAGATGTCAAGTCTAATTCAGTCTTAATATGCCTATATGAGTCTGATAAGTTGGTTTTCACTTCTACAACTTTTAAGTTCATGCCTACACTATCTTGAGATAAATTATCAGTGTTCTCAAACTTAAGATTAGCCTCCATGTTAATCAAACTTATATATATATATATATATATATATATATATATAGTAAAAGGCGAAGGACTGTTTACATCTTACGTAACGCTAAGCCCGAGTCAATAATCTGTAAAGAGATTAGACATGAAAAACAGAATTAATAAATAACCTTTACAATAAAACAATAATTGATTACGCGGGTGGTGGTAACAATTCTTTAAATCAAGTTTGCGTGCTTGAAGTAAACACCAATCCCATTGTTTTAACCAGTCATCGAACAACATAACAAAACTACCGCCATCTGCAACGCACTGACGCGTTTCGAACTTCCATGATCATCATCAGAGTACGACGGCAAACTGACTATCGAGGATCAAACCGCATTGACCATATATAGAAATCAAATTTAGATATGCGGCTTTCACCTCTGCCAGTCTCTTGTACATTGAACTTAACTGGAAATGTCGGCTGCACAATTTCTATGCAGTCACGAACATTAACTGTTTGTAGCTTTCGCCACATATACATATATAGGCAAAACAATTTAACAACAAATTCTGCAGCCGACATTTCTAGTCAAGTTCAATGTATGCGAGACTGCTAGAGGTGAGAGCCGCATTTCCATATGTATTCAATGCGGTTTGATCCTCGTTAGTCAGTTTGCAGTCGTACTCTGATGATGATCAAGGAAGGTCGAAACGCGTCAGTGCGTTGGGGCTGGCGGTAGTTTTGTTATGTTGTTCGACGACTGGTTAAATACAATGGGATTGGTGTTTACTTCAAGCTCGCAAACTTGATTTAAAGCATTGTTGCCACCACCCGCGCAATCAATTATTGTTAAATTGTATTGTCTATATATGTATATGTAGCGAAAGCTACTAATAGTTAATGTTCGTGATTGCATAGAAATTGTGCAGCCGACATTTCCAGTGAAGTTCAATGTATGCATGACTGCTAGAGGTGAGAGCCGCATATCTAAATTTGATTTCCATATATATTAAATGCGGTTTGATCCTGGATAGTCAGTTTGCCGTCGTACTCTGATGATGATCATGGAAGGTCGAAACGCGTCAGTGCGTTGCAGCTGGCGGTAGTTTTGTTATGTTGTTCGATGACTGGTTAAATACAATGGGATTGGTGATTACTTCAAGCACGCAAACTTGATTTAAAGAATTGTTACCACCACCCGCGCAATCAATTATTGTTTTTTTGTATTGCTTATATGTTTATATGTGGCGAAAGCTGCAAACAGTTAATGTTCGTGACTGCATAGAAATTGTGCAGCCGACATTTCCAGTCAAGTTTAATGTATGCGAGACTGCTAGAGGTGAGAGCCGCATATCTAAATTTGATTTCCATATATATTCAATGCGGTTTGATCCTCGATAGTCAGTTTGCCGTCGTACTTTGATGATGATCATGGAAGGTCGAAACGCGTAAGTGCGTTGCGGCTGGCGGTAGTTTTGTTAGGTTGTTCGACGACTGGTTAAATACAATGGGATTGGTGTTTACTTCAAGCTCGCAAACTTGATTTAAAGAATTGTTACCACCACCCGAGCAATCAATTATTGTTTAAATTGTATTGCCTATATATGTATATGTGGCGAAAGCTGCAAACAGTTAATGTTCGTGACTGCATAGAAATTGTGCAGCCGACATTTCCAGTCAAGTTCAATGTATGCAAGACTGCTAGAGGTGAGAGCCGCATATCTAAAATTGATTTCCATATATATTCAATGCGGTTTGATCCTCGATAGTCAGTTTGCCGTCGTACTCTGATGATGATCATGGAAGGTCGAAACGCGTCAGTGCGTTGCGGCTGGCGTTAATTTTGTTATGTTGTTCGAGGACTGGTTAAATACAATGGGATTGGTGTTTACTTCAAGCTCGCAAACATAATTTAAAGAATTATTAAATAACCTGTTCCTGAAAGTTCCCAAAACGCATGGTTCAAAACACAAATATGTTTCAGTATTATATTATGAAGATCAAGATTTGTTAAACCAAAACTGAGAAATAAAATGTCAAATGCAGCTGGCTGAAGAAAGTCACTTCAGATCAGTTACAGAATACAGAAACTCGAATGACGCACAATTCAAAAGTATATATATTGCAAAGTATTTAAACAAAGAATGTTTTAGAAATTAAACTTATATTTTCTTTTTTAATAATATTCGTTTAATTTAGCCACTGTAGTTTAAATCTACGAATAATTGTTTCTTTAATTTTGTCGGAGGAAATATCTTCTTCTACTTATCTTGTATTTAATTTATATCAGGTTGTAGAGGCCCCTAACCTATTGGTGTCTGAGAACTCCATAGATGCCAGATCGTGTGCAGTCCTATAATTTACAGTAGAATCTGATAAGCTTATATTTTCATTCACATCTGCTAAATTCAAACCTGCCATGTCGTGCGCTAACTTGCTAGTGTCCTCAAATTTAAGACTAGCTTCCCTATCTATCAAATTTAGTTATTGAATTAACACCTAATGTTAGGCAAATCGGGATGTGAAACCTCTAACGTTAAAAACACCCGAACAAGTAATCGGGAAAGAAATAGACGCGAAAAACAGAATTATTAAATTACTTGTTTCAGATCGTCCCCAAATGCGTACATCAATAATAAATAGAAGAAAGTGTTAGCAGGCATGTATTGTAGAAATCGATCAAATTTTGAATGAAGAAAAATGAAACAGTTGCAGCAGGCCGAGGAAGATACAACCAATCGAGGAGAGCAATGCTCGAAAACTGATAATGGCGCACAATTAAAAGTGAAGTATTTAAACAAAGAAAGTTCTGGAAAATAAATAAATATATTCTTTTTAAATAAAATTCGTTTCAATCAGCGAAGGTGGTTTAAATTTATCCGTAAATTGTAAACGCCCCGGCTTCAAGTAAATGCCGTACGACGTTACAAACTCGGTTAAGGTGCTCTGAATAGAGATTAGTTACTGATATGGGGGCCCTTAAGAGGGCCGGGTAATGCGTTCTCTTGAAGTCTTCAGCGTTGAAGATGTCCTAGAGCCTTGGGTGGACTCTGGTTGATTTGTTGCTCCCGTGGTTGAGCTGTGATCGCGTTGTGGATGGTGTCCTGCAGGTCCTGCACTCAATTGGCTCGTCTCTCCGGTATCCCGCAACAGGAGTGAGTAGGTATTGACAGCCGACAGAGCGCACACGTATTGACAACCGACAGAACGCACACGCGTGAAGCAGGTAGAAGGCAAATGCCACAACTGACTTGCATGGTAAATTACCGTGCTTAAATAGCATGCAATATGTGTACTTGCATACTATTGGTTAAACGTGGTTAAACGTGGTTAAACGGCAATTTGCTTTTTTCTCATTGGTGCAACGTAAATAAATTTGATTTTTTACGCAATATGTCGGCGATTGATTTGTGTCGTTACAACACTTTCCTCTCTGAAAAAAAGAAAAAAATATTCCTCTCTGCGAGGCTAGATAAGAAATGCATGACAGAGTTCGAACCAAGTTAAGCAAAAATATGATGAACCATAAGTGCTGGGCTTAAATATGCTTGTTGGTTGCTTCAACAATGATATGATGCCAGGTAACCACTAGGAATTGCTACACAAATTGTTAGCTCTAGTGGACGGTCATAGCACGTGAGGCAAAATAGAGCAGTGTAAGTTTTGGAGCCGCAGCGTGAAGATTTCGAGGTAAATCGCCTCTGAATTTGCCAGGTTTAAGATAAAACCTAAGCAGGTTGGATCGTTGTCAATGTGTTTGTATACGACCAAAGGAGCTAGAGTGCTCGACGTTGTGGTCATGACATTTGTAGAGTGGTCTTTGTGAAATAGATAAAGTTGAGATATGCATTGAAAGTGGCCTGTACCATGATATGAAGCTGATCACTACTTAGTGTTGCTACACGAAAGCGTTATCTCTAAGTAGCTGGTCATACCAAAATAGGCAGTGTAATGTCATGTGTGAGAAATACATTATAATGTAAAATATATACATTAAAATCAAAGGTAATTGCATAAAAATATGTACACGAACATTGCCTCAGAGATGGCATAATACCAAAGAACTGTTCAAAAATGCTACACAATTGTTAGCTAAGAACAGCTGGTTATGCCACGTGAGACAAATACTAAAAATTAACGTAAGGTTAAAAAAAAATTTATAGTTAAATGTTAATGTTTTAAAAAAATTAATTACGCGTTATACAAAGCAGGTTGAGATTGTGGGCAGACGGAGCCTGAGACGTGTGTAGAAGGTTGAACGCTCTCAGGATCAGGTGGTTCGATAAACGGTTTTAACCTGTCTATGCTTACTGATGTCGGTGTAGCGCCTTGCATAATGATGAAGTATTTTGGCTGTTTTAGTAAAATCGGGTAAGGACCGCGATACTTGGGTTGTAGTGGTGCAACAGCAGTATTGTTGCGAACGAGTACTCTCTTGCAGCTGTGGAGCTGTGGGTGAACGAAGACTGGACGAGGCGTGTGTCTCGGCTGCTGTTCGGACATGTTACCGAAATGAAGTCGAAGGCGGGTAGCTTCGTTTTGTGGGTCATCTTGTGCCGGTAGTAGACGTGGGAGCTGACTAGGCAGGCGTAGATCCATGCCATACAAGAGTTGTGACGCAGACGTTTTAATGGATTCTCGAGTACGAGAACGCATGGCCAGCAGAACTAAAGGTAGTGCATCGACCCAGTTGCCATTAATGGACGAGGATGCTAAAGCTGCTTTGAGTTCCCTATGCATTCTCTCTACCATGCCATTAGCTTGGGGATGGTAGGCAGTCGTCTGGCGTAAGATGCATCCCATGTACCGCAAGGTGGTTTTGAAACGATCAGATGAGAAGCAAGTGCCTCTGTCCGTGATGACCTCATTGGGAACACCGTAATTGGATATCCATGCAGAGATAAAACCGTTAGTTACTTCGTCTGCAGAAATGGTGCCAAGAGGTAATGCCGCAGGCCACCGTGTAAATCTATCGATCATAGTTAGAAGGTAGCTGAAACCTTGAACCTTTGTCAGATGAACTATGTCGATGTGGACGATGGCTAGGCGAGAAGTAGACCGAAAATTTTGCAACTTAGAACGAGTGTGTCGTGTGATCTTGTTTTTCTGACAAATTGCACACTCTGAGACCCATCGTTTAACATTCTGCCTAAGTCTGTGACCCCAGAAACGATCTGTAAGAAGTCGGACAGTCGCTTGGCTTCCTGGGTGAGAAATTGAGTGAATTGAATCGAAAACCTTCCTCTGAAGGCTGGTCGGCAGAACTGGCTTGTTGGGCTGCGTACCCGTGAAGTAAACAATTGGTAAGCCTTCCCACAGACGGCATATGAACTTGGTTGGGTGACGGGCTATTGATCTTTGAATGTGAATGTCACCGCGTTGTTCAGTTCGCAGGAGAGTTGGCGTTAGTGCAGGTTCACTGAGTGCCACGGAGTTGACAGTGAATGGTGACGGCGAAGGTGGTTGTAGAGAGACGTCTGGCCTGGACAGGGCATCTGCAATGAAGTTCTGTTTGCCCTTGACGTGAAAGACGTCAAATTGCCATTCGCTTAGACGAGAAAGCTGTCTTTCCACTCTGGCAGGGTACTTGGCGATAGATGAAGTTGCGTTTCGAAGTGCGCTAACTAGTGGTGCATGATCTGTGAAAACAACAAATCTGCTACTGCCAATGATGCTGATAAAATGGCGCACTGCGTCGTGGATGGCGAGAAGTTCTCGGCCGAAAGTGTCGTACCTCGTTTCTACTGGTTGGAGAGTACGCGAGTAGAAACTGATAGGCTTCCGAACTCCGTCGATCTCTTGTTCCAAAGTGGCTCCAATAGCGAATTCAGAAGCATCTGTCGTGAGTAGAAATGGCTTTTCAAAATCTGGATGCGTTAGCATTGTGGCATTTGCTAACGAGTTGATGGCAAGTCGAAGTAATTCCTCGTCTTCGGATGACCAAGCAATGATGGAATTCTTGCTAAGTCCTTTTCGGTTCCGCAGGTGCCTGCACAAAGGATAAAGTTGTTTTGAAAGGCCTGGAAGGAACTTGCGATAATAGTTTAGTACTCCCAGGATTTTCTGCAAATCGCTCAAAGTCCTTGGTGACTTGATATTCTTGATTGAATTCGTCTTTGACGGCAACGGTTGAATACCTTGGGCCGTGATACGATGCCCTAAGAAGTCGACGGATGAAGTTGCAATCTGCGTCTTGTCACAGTTGATCTTGAGTCCGTGGTTGGATAAGCGTGAGAGGACATTTCGTAGATGTTTCGCATGAGATTCTAGATCTGGACTGAATACCATAATGTCATCGAGATATGACATACAATAAGCAGAGTCGTCGCGAAGTATGTTGTCCATGAATCTTTGAAATGTCTGTGTAGCACACTTAAGTCCAAAAGGCATGTAAAGGTATTCGAAAAGGCCAAATGGAGTGATGACAGCAGTTTTCTCGATATCCTCTGGTGCTACCGGGATGTGATGGTAGGCTTGTCTAAGGTCAATTACTGAGAAGAAATTGCTGCCGTTGAGTTTTTCAAGTAATGTGTTGATATTTGGAATAGGATATGCATCAGATTTTGTCACTGAATTTAGCTTACGGTAGTCTCCACAGGCTCTGTACGATCCGTTTGATTTTGAGACTAAGTGCAGTGGTGACGCCCATGAACTTTTCGATGGTCTGATGATTCCCTCTTCCAAAAGCCTTGAGAATTCTTCTTGGGCAGCTTTCAGCTTAGCAGGAGCCAGTGGTCGCTTCTTGAGTGCAATAGGTTGTCCTTCTGTGACGATATGATGCATCGTGTTGGAGACTCGCAGATCGGATTTGTTAAGATCGAAAAGCGATTTGTATTTTCGAAGAGCTGCTGATATCTCTGCTGAATGATGCACTGGGGTTGGTTGAATGACCTGTAACTCCAAACGCTCGGAGGCAAGTGTCCAAAAGCTTTGTTCAAGTCCGGTGGAGGGGTCGATGATCTTTTGATTGGCAAGATCAACAATGAGCCGAAATTTTAGAAGGAAATCAAGGCCTATTATATTATGTGAGACCTTGGCAATGATGAAGTTGTGGGAAAATTCACGTCGTAGACCTATGTTGAGTGTGCGGTATTGGCAGCCATAAGTTGGTATGGGCTCGCCTGTAGCTGTTGCGAGAAGAACGCCTAGCGACATCTCGGCCATTGAATCACCTTTGAGAACTGAGACTGCCGCACCTGTGTCTACGATGTACTCTTCGCCAGTTTTGAAATCAAGAAGGTGCAGAAGTTCGTTTGGCTGTTTGGCCGGGTCATGCAAACAAGTAGGCTGGTGATAGCGACCGGCATTGTCTGTTTGGTTCTCTATGTGAAAAATTCGGCGTGGACGAAAAGAGTCGACAGGGATGTCGGATTGTAGTTGGCTTCTTCCCTGTAGCGCCGTTGATGCCGTTGATGTGCAGAAAGTACGGTCTTCTACTTCCTGCGCCAGACGTTTCCCGATACTGATGCACCCTTGTGCCTGCGGTCTGTTGTCCTCTCCGTCAGCTGTGGAAATTGACACTCATTCGGAAATTCTTCGGAACGACAAAGACAAACTTGGCAAGCATAAAAAACTTCTGGTGGTTATAACACCAGTTCTTTGGGGCATATTTATTAAATGATTGCGGAGATCTCGATCGCCGCCTACCATTATAATTTGACTTGGAAACGAATTTTGGTCGAGCATTCACATGATTTATCTCCGATTTGGTAATGGCCAATCCTTCTAGAACTTTGGCCATGTTCGCCACTGTTCTCTCTAAGGAGGAGATTCTATCATCTTGCGGGGGTGAAGAAAAGGATGATGGATTCACTTTGGGTTCCAAAACCCTATATTCTAACTCACATCTCTCAGATAAGTCATCTATAGAGAGAGTGTTGGGGAGCTGTCTGGCAAAGAGTTTTAATGTTTGGGGAAGATTGTTAATAAAAACAACCTTAGCCTCATGGTCAGAAATGTTGGTTTTATACCAACGTTTCCGTAATTCCCTCAGTATTTCTATGGGGCCAAGATTTGGCATATCTAACTGCGCATATTTGTTTATTATCTGCTCAGTTTCAGTGGGTCCAAGCAAGGATTCTACCTCGTTTTGTAGGCCCAAAATGGGGTTAGGTAGCTTCCTAATGGCCTCAAGCTTAGGATAAATCCGTCGCTGCAATTCAGAAGGTAGTTTAGCAAAAACCTTTGACAGTTTTTGATGACTGTCATAATCAGGAAACGGGGAGAAAGCGGAGTCTACGCGCATAAAAAATAACTCACTATCTCCATCCCAAACAGGAACATCAATATCTAAAATTGGACCTGACATTTTAAAAATCTTACGGGATCTTAAAAGCATAAATTTATAAGCAATATGAAAATGTATATATAAATGTATAAATATATAACGAAACGCTTACCCACAAACAGCTTCCACTGTTGCTTGATATTGTCCAGTACAAAAGGAAAAAACGAACAGAGGCCCCGATGGCCTTTGATGACAATGTATTATTATTTCAACACAGAACAGCGTCACTCCTTCCAAAAATTGAAATTGTCCTGTAGGGAAGACGAACAGAGGCCCCGTTGGCCTTTAGTGCCAATGAATTATTATTTTCAACAGCAAGAATAACACACTGCTTCCAAAATTTGAAATTTTCCTTTAGGGAAGACGAACAGAGGCCCCGTTGGCCTTTAGTGCCAATGAATTATTATTTTCAACAGCAAGAATAACACACTGCTTCCAAAATTTGAAATTTTCCTTTAGGGAAGACGAACAGAGGCCCCGTTGGCCTTTAGTGCCAATGAATTATTATTATGCTCACCACAAATTCACGAATATATGCCCAACAAAATTCCCAGAAAAACCAGGATCAGGGTAAAGAAAACGCAAATGTTAGTCGATTTATCCCAAACAAATGAAGAAGAAAGTCAATTTATTTATACCCAAAAAAAATCAGATAAATAGTCAATATCCTGGCGCGGTCGCCAATTTTGTAAACGCCCCGGCTTCAAGTAAATGCCGTACGACGTTACAAACTCGGTTAAGGTGCTCTGAATAGAGATTAGTTACTGATATGGGGGCCCTTAAGAGGGCCGGGTAATGCGTTCTCTTGAAGTCTTCAGCGTTGAAGATGTCCTAGAGCCTTGGGTGGACTCTGGTTGATTTGTTGCTCCCGTGGTTGAGCTGTGATCGCGTTGTGGATGGTGTCCTGCAGGTCCTGCACTCAATTGGCTCGTCTCTCCGGTATCCCGCAACAGGATGAGTAGGTATTGACAGCCGACAGAGCGCACACGTATTGACAACCGACAGAACGCACACGCGTGAAGCAGGTAGAAGGCAAATGCCACAACTGACTTGCATGGTAAATTACCGTGCTTAAATAGCATGCAATATGTGTACTTGCATACTATTGGTTAAACGTGGTTAAACGGCAATTTGCTTTTTTCCCATTGGTGCAACGTAAATAAATTTGAATTTAATTTACGCAATATGTCGGCGATTGATTTGTGTCGTTACAAAATGTCACATTAATTTTTACGGAGGAATTACATTCCTTCACAAGGTTTCATTAAAGGTCAACAACAGTACTTCTCCTTAGTTTACCACTTGCACTTATAAGTAATATTGCATAGTACTCTGGAAGGAGCGCTGCACATCATTATGGTGCATTATATAAAGTTAGACGCAAAATTTTAATTTTGTAAGATATATTATATTTTGGAAATGAAAAACTTATCGACCTTTTATTTTTAAATAAAAAGTAATATGTTAAGTTGCTTTGTTAAAATAACTTTTGAACTAAAATATTAATGTAGATAACATTTTATGAAACATATTCATGTTATAATAAAAAATGTTTCTACCCATTTATTCTTATGCAGGTACGTTTATCGTAGCTGGGATTTTGTTACTTTTTCATTGAGTTACTATAAAACCGTTTAATCTACAGTGGAAATAATATATTTTTTAATTAATCACTCTTTTGTATATATGTATAATCAAGTAATAAGCGATTAACCATTGTGATAGAATCTATTTATATCATGTTCACAGGAAGCTATAAACTAACGTGAATCCCTTAGATGCCAGTATTATTCCAATATTGAAGGCGGAATGAATTTCAGAAGTGTAATTTGGAGCTCATACTGTTTCACGTCCCCTGATCTTTTTCTCAGTGTTATATCTGCGACTGACATACATTTCGATGCAAGTATTAAAGACGTCTTCGTTTAAATTGAGGATTTTCAGCCGGAATCATAAGCTAGTCCGCAGTTGCTTAGAATGCCATTATATATATATATATATATATATATATATATATATATATATATAATATTATATAAAATAGGCAAAGCCAAAGCTGAAAGAGTACTTGTGTTCGTCGGTTTCCTGATTGAAGAATTACTGTAAACTTATGAAGACGTGGAGCCAGATGACTAAACTTGGTCTCGCAAACAATAAATGCACAGTAGAACAGTAATACAAAAATGAAATAATCTTTAAATTAACTTTTCGATCTTGAGATAAACACCGACCCATTGTATCTAACCGTTCGCATAAAAGAGCAGAGTTACCATCAGTCACACGTACTGACATGTTACGACCAGAGCTCCACGACAAACTAACGAGGGTTAAACACAATTTACACACACACGTAAGACAGTCCATCTGGCTCGACAATTGTAGAGATCAAGATGCAATTCAAATATAGGCTTATGTATGGTTGAGTGAAATAGTGACAAGCAAAATTTGTATCGATAATGAGATCGGTAAGAATGCGTGAAGAAAATTTTTACTGCAAATCTACAGTAGATAAGGGTATGGTCCGTGTCGAAATTAGTGTTCCAAACAGAATGACAATCTTGGATGGCAGCAAAGCCATCTATAACTAATTTATGCATGATCTATTTAAGTTCACCTATGTCCGAGAGTTGGAGGATACCATGTGACGCAACGTCTTAAGTTTGTACTCATTAAATATAATCTATGTTCCGCGCAGCTATTCAAAAGCCGTTCACCATTATCGTTGCGCGTCGAGCTTGAAGTGTATCCTCCATCTAAACTAAATTCTGCGTTACTTAAGAACCCAACTTGAGCATTTATGTCACCAACAATCAAGACTATTTCCGAACTTTATGGTCTACTTAGTAAGGAGCTTGGTTAGGAGTAAAAAGCATGCTTGCTTTCGTCCTTGCTGCAATCGGTAGGACCATATGCTGATAAAACGAAGAGGCAGCATGGATTACGATTTTTGCATTGGTTTTAGTTGATACAAATAAACGTGCCGTAGAAAGTCGACTATTTGAAGGGATCCGTTCAAATAAGCGAGATTCGGCTCGTATGCTAAGGACAATACCAAGAAGTTATTAATGCAATGCAGATTAATCGTCTTCGTAAGTTTATCGTGTGATTGTTCTATTATCGCCGCGGTTAGTATATTAAAGACGTTCGGAATATAGTTTGGATTAGTTTGAGTACTTAAAATTAAGCGTGACATATGAGTGGTCAGGGTGATGGAAAATCTACAACGAAGGTTTGTAGAGATGTGCCGACTAAACCATAAGGGTGGGGGATTTGAAATGACCAAGAGGGAAATCTGATTTCAGTCTGATCTGGGGCAAAGAAGGAAGCTAACGTGAGGGAGAAGTAGAACTAACTGGTGAAGAATATGATAGGCAGGGCGTAGGCTTTGAATAAACTAAATCTCAGAACAGGCTTCTCTATTCTCAAGCTTATTAAGCTAGCCAATTTAAGAACTCAGATGCGATTTGGTTTAGGTGTATTATGAAGTCGAGTGATTAAGAAAATGCGGTATCGAAGCGTTTAACAAAGTCGATAAGTAAGTTTTATCCGGATTAAATTTGAGGCCAATTTCGTCAAGTTAAGCTTGTATAAGTCTAATGGCAGAGCGATTTGTTATACAAAAGTTCCGAGGATATCCGAGTTGCTAAACTATAATGCAATATCATCGGCGTATTAAAGATGTTTGAATTGGTTATCCGAAACATAAATTTGTGAAGGTATTAAATTGAAAATTAAACGGCCGATTACTGACCTCTGCGGAACACTAGAACCGATAGAGGCTGACCTCGATTGACCGTTTCAGATTATTACAGACATTGAACGGTTTCGGAGATAGTCACTGATGAGCCAAAAGGCGCGATTGCAGATGTCTACTTAATTATTCTGTTTATTCACCAAAAGGGAGACCGTGTCGAATACCATGGAATAATCATAAAAGAGGCGAATACAGCTCAAATAGGCATCTGCAAGTTTATTGTCAGCAGAGCCTTGAATTTAATATTTTATTCCTTTGATTTATGAAACAACCGGTTTTTAATTTTTGAGAGTTTCCTGTCGAGAATTTGGGGCCGTTAGATTGTGCCTTTCAACGCTAAACTCTTGCTTGTTTATCGTCTGTTGATTAAAGTCATTTTTTGTTGTAGTGAATAAGCGCGGTCTTGTGTCGATAGGCGTAGTCTTGAATTCCGAGCAATATTATCAGGCGTATTTAAAAATATGTTTAGTCTGTTTGAAGTCTGTACCTGTTAAGTAGAGGTAACGAAGTCTAAGCAGGTGGAAGATGCGTCATGAACCATAAAAAACAAGAAGATATAGTGTCATTTGTGAATATTTCACTTGTGTTAGGGCATCGCAAATGAAGCTGAATGCATCGCAGTTAATGAAACGTTTTTATAGCCTTTCTTTAAGCAGAGAATGGGAATAAGGAAGGATATATGGCGTTGATTATAATTAGGGAAAATATCTCGATACTGGACATTTATCATCTCTTCGATGGAAAGAACAAAATAAGGTTGATAGTTACTACGTGAATGCGAGGGTACGAATTGATGTGGCAAATTTTCAGAAAATAGCTGAAATGGCTGGTGGTTTACCGAGGCTGGATAACTCGAAATGGCGTTGGAGGGGTTAGGATTGCCAAAACAATGTATTTCTCAGACGGTTCTGTGAAGGTGCACGATTTTCCTTGTTGAATAAAAGATTGGGATGTTACCAATCGTTTAGGCTAACCCACCCCCACGGTCAATAGCTCTCATTTCGACGAAGGAAACAATAATTGATGAGGAAGAGATCATCATCTTGCACGATTGGAAGTAGTCAGGTTTAAACCAGCAAGCACATTTACCTAATTCGTTTGGATTAAGGAATTCTCGCATTTGGTTGGTTTTGAGTGGAAGAGACCTAAAATTTATGAGAATTTCTGTAAACGTATAAGAAAAATTATTAGATCGGTGAGACTAAGCGAGCTGGGGTCTTACAAAGGCCACCGCGGCGTGAACTTGGGCTAACAATGGTAACGGATCTCTTAATGGTGATCAGCCTATGCTCGCCCGCAATCCTAACCTTCCTTGTGCAATTATTATTGTGGGATTTTGGATGTTGGACATTCTGAAAATTGAACGAAAGAGATACTGGGCTCGAAATGCTGAGCAGACATAGAGACTGCGTAGGTATCGACGGCTAAATGATTTCAGTTTCATCAACCACTCTTTGCAGAAGGGTGTTGCCACGCCTCGATTTGATCTTTCCTGAAGACTCGAAAAGAGATGGACAAGTAAGAGTTTCCAACTCGTCGTAGCTAAGTCTTCTGTGTTTAGATAGACCATAAAAAACGCTGCTTATTGAACGAAACATTGTTTAAGCGAATTTAATTTTCACGCGGCTGTGTAGGTATATCTGAAGCCAGGTAATCCTTTGAAGATGATGAGTGTGGAGACCAGATAAATAACTTGCGTTTACTATGGTTGCTTAAAGCAACCTCTGTCGCCACCCAATTGCTGTCGGATTGGCTTCATAGCTTCGGCCGCGAAATGGAGGCTGAAAGATCCCCAGACAGGACTGCTAAAAGCTGGAAATTTCGAACATTTAATGTTGGAGTTCGGAGTGACTTCTTAGTACTGTCGCGTGACTCTAGGTTATTATTTATGTGCCAACTGACGAGTGCGGCTTCAGATTTATGGCGAGAGAGATTTAAAATTTTGAAGTCAAGCGATGAACGTTCGTAACAGAAGAGTAGTGTTATGGATTAAGAAGGAACCAATTGCGCTTCCAATCACGTCTCGCGTAGAAATTTGCCAAAGAAGTAGTTGCAAGCTACCTTTTTAAATTTGTGCTGGGATAGGAGCTTTATTTCCGTAGGAAGAGCGTTGAATACACCAGTGGCTTTGGAAAAGAAATAGATTTTGTTAAATATATTGGGAGTATAAGTGGATTGGATTGAAAAGTTTCTAGAGCGTGTGACATAATGCTGACTTGGGTGAGCGAATTTGGACAGTGATTGACATGTTGTGATCTTATGAATAAACGAAATGACTCGTAAGTGACGGGTAAATCATAGCTGTAGAAGGTTAGCCAGGAGTAGGCGTTCCCCATAATTCTGGCTGTGGAGAAGACTCGCTTTAGAAATCTGAAGGAAATCTGATCGATGGCGTACGAGGAGGCTAGAGTGAGAGGACAGTAACATTCGCTAGCGTATGAAATATGTGTTCGCCCTCTTGTATTGTTCCTGAATTGATACCGAGTAATGTTAACAGGAAATCTAATTTCATTCAACAGTTATTTTCTTAATTACTGTATAAATAACCTGTTTTTTTTCTGGACAGACGCGACGTGGAAATAACTGGTCATTTTACTATCTTGAATAAACAATATTTTATAACAAAGCTATGCTTTAATATAATAGGTATTCGTAAATTAACATTGAAGTCGTTTGACTTATTTATTTATCGCCTGTTGTGTGTCGTTTCTACTTCTACGTATCTGCTACTTTTTAAGCACGTTCTTTTTGAAACACTTAATTACTATTCAATTACTTTACTTTACTTTACTGTGGCTGACTCCTTTTAGAGGATAAGCCGGCTCCATTTCATGGAGTTTCTTGGGAATTTGGTACAAGTGGTGTCCCCTCACCACTCGACTATTCAATTAAGCAATCACTGATTGCGCTAGTATGATTAAATTAAATTATATCATGTTACTAACAAGAAATAAAAGCATACCACTTGCTAGCCAGTCGAAAAACCCAGCAAAACTACTATCAACTATAAAAAACTAGGTAAATCATCATCTATATAAACGGCATCATCGCCATCATCATCACCACCCACACCTTTACAGACAGTGATGCAAAAGTCGTTAGCAACTGATACTTAACTGCCAAAGAAGCGTTCGCGCCAGATAGTAGCCGCTGTTTGTTTCAACTTATCCACATAATAGGTGCCAGAGACAAGTAAAAGTTTGCTAAAACAGAAATTATAGGAACTCCATCTAATTAACGATAAAGTGTGTCGTCTTGATAGGCTGGCTAAACACTTCAAAGATCATTTTTCTTGGGCACTCGCGTCATTTCGGACTCCCGAAGACATGCTATTATCAATAGTGTGGAGCATTAATCTCGAACAACCACCAGAGTTAGAAATACGGAATGCAATCGAATTTCTTAAACGTCACAAAGCTGTAGGCATCAATAATTGACTGCCAAGCTTATTTAAGAATGGTGGCGATATAATTTCTGCAGCTTTGACCTACCTTTTTCGTTCTATATGAAATGAGGAGATCGTGCCGCTTCCTCAAATTTTGTCTTCCATCATTCGTATCTGCAAAAAATGGCAATCGTAATTCGTTTGATAACCATCGTAGTATAAACTTGACTCCAGTCGTGTCTAGGTTATATACTTCGGTTATCTTACGCCGTTCTGGAGAAGAACAAGTCGGATTCCGGTCAAGACGAGGTTGTATAGACAATATTTTTACCGTTAGAAAAGTTCTTGAACAGCAACATGTATATCGCCGTTCCAAAATAACGGTTTTTCTAGACTTCAATGATGCATTTGACTCGGCCGATCACAATAGTTTAGTCGATATTCCGTCGAAAAGCGGTGTGCCCGCCAATTTTGTAAATATCATGTACGCTCTACACAAATACTTCTAGTCGCGTTATGATATTCAACGAGCTAACATCCAACTTTACTGCCAGCATCTATGTTCGTCAAGTCTGTCCAATTTCCTCATTTAAAAAAATTTTTTGTAATCGATGCTATTATGAACAACATTCTTCTGTAAGTTTGAGACACCGGTTTCGAAATTCTCGCGGGCGAAAGATTAGTAAAACTTGACTATACAGGCGATATTGCATTATCTTTCGGCAATCGAGATTCCTCTTAAACCACCTTTAATAGAATAGCGTTTATTGTTCAATCTTTCTATATTGAATTTACGCCATCTAAATGTAAGGTACAATATACAGGATCAGGCACCACTCCAACTCTGCGATTGAAAAATGCAGACCTGGGCGTAATTGACTGTTTTACATACCTTAGCAGCTCTGTCAGTAACTCAGGCAATATGTCAAACCAGGTGGATATGGACATCGCGAAAGCTAGAGTAACATTCTCTGACCGTCGCCATGATTTTTGGCATTCGACCACCGTTTCTTGAGAAGCATGTCATGTGTAGGTTGCCGATCGTGAATAACCAAATGCTGGCATCTACGGACGCATCTTTTTGTATCGGCCAAAGTGTGCTCCTCGTTAGACAAATAGGAAGGGCACAATGAATTAAATATAACTTTGTAGGGTTACTTGACAAAACTCTCAGGTTAATTTAAATTATGATCGGTTTTAATACAATATTCTTATGGCTATCACATAGAAATTGTTGTTAATGCGATTGGGACATTTTATAAACAGAATAGGAAAAGAGATATTGATAAACAGTGGTATTTCTTTAAGGAATAGGCAATCATAGAATTGAAATTAGCGATGAACAACACATATATGAGTACTTAAACCATGTTCAGCAATTAGCTCAATAGATCCTGGTGGTACTTGGAGTTATACGATCAAAAACGTAGCCACTCCAACTGGTGCACTTTGTAACGAACATGGACTCCTGGGAGTCCACTGGCTGTAATATGTTGAGAGTCGTGCTTCGATACTTAGTCGTCACCAGTCGCTTTCATACTTTAAACGATTATGACATGTTAGCAGAGCAACTGATAACGGCCATCGCCGGTGTTATCGATCAGAGCATCATTATTGCTATCGAGACATGCCGATATGTCTGGTCAAGCTGCGCTAATCGTTAGCTCGTGTGCCGTTTTGGCAAGTTGTCGAAGGCTGCCATTTTTTCCTTTCGGCAAATTTGTATTAATTTATATTCATGAGTCCTGAGGTGTATTGATTAATTAATTTTGCTTGTTGTAGAAACTTGAAAATGGACCTATCGAAAGTCACTAACGCACTGGATGACTATTGCCAGTTGCAGTATGCAGAATCCTGGGATAATGTTGGTTTGCTGGTGGAGCCATCTTCTCCGCATTTAGTTAACAAAATTTTGATTACAAACGATCTCACTGAGAAGGTGATGGATGAGGCAATTGCTGCCGAGGCACAGCTGATTATTTCATATCATCCTCCGATATTCAACAAATTTGATCGTCTTCTCCAAAGTCGCTGGAAGGACAGAGTAGTTATACGCAGTCTTGAGCACAAGATTGCTATTTACTCGCCGCATACTGCAGTTGATGCAAAAATGGGCGGAATCAATGATTGGCTTTTAAGTCCATTTGGTAACGAGTACTTGCTTGTCTAACTTTACAAAGAATTAGATTCAAATTCGCCTATTTGTTCTCCAGCTTACAAAGGCGAGACAAACCAAGTTCTCACTGTCAAGACAGACGATAAAATGCGGGCATTTTGTGCCACAAACGGTATTTCACTTGATACTGTCGACATAAAACGCGATACTGGGTATTATACAAGATTTACTATTCAAAAAACAGCGTGGGATAAACTAGAAGACAGCGCTCTAGCCTCCGATGTAAGGGTGCAACTTAAAGGACTTCAGAAAAAGGTAACTGTTTAGTGTTTAAGTCAACTAGGAATCAAGCCGACTCGTCGGAGCTGGTCGTCTTGGCCAGTTGAAGCAAGCAGAAACACTGGAGTCAGTGGTTGCCAAGTATAAGACACTTTTTAATGTACCACAATTAAAGTTAGTGCTGGGCAGAGGGAACACGTTAGGTAAGCATTAATATAAGTTTACTGTTTATATTTACTTATCCAGAACATAACTGTAAGATTTTTACTAATATCTACGTAGAAAAAACTCATCAGATTAACATCCAGTCACATACACATTGGTTTTCAGGAAGGCATTCCAAAGTCAGAATTAATGAAAGGTGTGCTCGCTTAGCGAGCTTACATATAAATAAATTTTATCACTCTGACTCCGAGCTCGTGCGAATAGCATATGTTTAATTGAACGATGTCATAAATAAGTGACAAATAAGAGGACATTTGCTAATCTTAATTTCATTGAAATTAAGCCTACCACTCAAATCAGTTTTTTAGTACATTTTATACATAGTAAGTTTGTTTTAAAGTCACATTTCTACAGACTATAAGGAGTTTGGTTTTACTACTGCCTACTAGGAGATAACATTCTACTGGATGAATAAAATAATCACTGATTGCGTGGGTGGTGGTAACACTTCTCTAAATCAAGTTCGCGAGTTAGATATAAACACCAATCCCATTGTATTAAGCAAGTCGCTGAACAACATATCAAAACTACCGCCAGTCGCACGCACTGACGCGTTTCGATTTCCATGATCATCATTAGAGTACGATGGCAAGTTGACTAGCGAGGAACAAACCACAATGCAAATATATGGAAGGTAAAAACGTTGGACACTTGTTGAGCCCAATCTGGATCGCATTTTATGTTTATCATCATCATGTCTAGCCATTCAAAAGACAAAAGTGACTAATGTTTCACTGCCATATAATCATAAGGAGTGGAAAATGTATTTGTGTGAGAGAGAGAGAGAAAAGGAATACTTTGCTACTATGAGTAAATTTATCAGGATAACTCACAGAAATCAGGCAAACTAAATCTCTCCACAACACCATTATGGTCAAGTTAGCATTCGGACAAGGCGACATCAGCCGTTTATGTCATTGTGAGTAAATCGACAAAGCAATTAATAATGGTGAGATCACTGTCACATTCCTGTCGCCAAAGTTTGGGAAAGACACGCGTCACCACGAATATGAGTCATTTAAAAGTAATCGAACTATTTTTTTCTGGACGCCATCATTGTCGACACAGCATCTTACACGACATAAATTTGAATGCGATAGAGGGGTCTGGAGGAGCAACGATTTTAATTGGTCGGACTGGTGATAAAACTCGAGAAAGTGATCTTGTGCATAACTTTAATTTTCACATCTCATTCATGCTCGAAATCGTTCCTAGGTTGGCCTAGTTTTCTTCCTTTACCTTCTTTTAATTGATCACAGATAAATTTAATGCCAAACAAGTTGGCACGTGAGCTAGTAAATGTACACCACAGCGAAACTCTTCCGCTAATTTGGGACTGATGCATTCCTTTAATTTGTGACAATAAGCAGATCCTTTTGAACAGTTATTCGGTCAGAAAAACCATAGGCGCTGTGACGTGTTTTACAATTATATCCCTTTTTACAGCACGGAAATTCTAGCGTAATTCGAACGGCCGTGTTGAACGGAATTTCAATTGGATTTTGCCGCACAAGAGACTGGTTAGGTCCATTTATTGTACGCGAGGGGCGGCTTCAGTTCGTTCTCGAGACCTAAGAGCAGGAAAGAAATTGTCTACTTACCAGTATTGGTTAGATCTGAGTGCCATGTCATGTCAGAATCACATCTGAATCGGTTAAACTGCCGCGTTTGTTAGCAAGATGTCTCCTGTGGTTCCGGACATTGAGAAGCACATCGACCGGATTAATGTTATCACTGCTATTTTCTGCCAGAATTCATCATCATACACCTTTGTTTGACGCGCATCATAGTTTTTGTTTAGAAACCCCTCACGATATGACATCCAATCAAGCTCAGAGGTGATCTTATTGCAGATTTCTGTTGTAATCGTACACGTTTACGACTCAAGAATCAGGTTGTCTACGCGTAACTCAGCATAAGTCACGTAAGGCTTTCTCAGCATTACCCGTTTGCTAAAATAGAAAAGGATACCTGGCACGCTAACTTTTGACATTGCCATGTGAGAAACATTAACCTTTTGCTGTTAATTAGACCCGATTGAAACTCGTTAAGTTACAGTAACAATCCTGGCTACCTGGATAGAGATAATGTAAATACGACTCTTCTGCAGTTTGCACACGGGGCAAGAAACCTTAAATTCCCAAGGTCACTAGAATATCCAGTCATGAGGCTAAATGACAAAGGAGGCCGGCAGTCGTCTGCCGGGTGTCCACTATGCGTATTTTGGTGCGTTTTGCTACAATACAAAGTCTGTAGCCTCATTCGTCGCCCTCCTCCTCCCGCTTAAATAGTAAAGCTACTATTTATCATTTTGAGAATCCTCGTGCTAAGTTTAAACGATAAAGGTGAATTGTATTACATCCGTATTACATCTTCTATGCATTAAAGCTGGAAACGTTCCTTATATATCTTAAGTTTTATGCGGCGTAAAGTCATAATTCTTTATCGGCACTAAATTGCGTAATGCGTCAGCATCCTATATTCTTTTCTAAATTCACAGTTCACGTGTTTAACAAATGCTAGGCTTTTTTAGCGGACTATTTTTTCTGATGATATAGCGTATGTGCGTTATTGATACGCTTCTTTTTACTGATTATATGTGCGGACTAAGTTGGATGGTGTGCGTAGCATTCGTCTCCTTAACGGCTACTAGCCACATTTTATAATTAAGTATAAGCATAATTTAATACACTAGATCCCGTTGTGCATTTGTGTACATTTTATAAGATACCGGTTTATGTTAATCTACAGGGAAGGAAATGGAAGTTTTTAGGTCGTGTTGGCGTTCACATAACGTATTGCATTCCTAGTTTTAATTAAATCAATCACCAAACGTCTGATGCCCAATGTGAAAGACACAATTCCACTGTAATTTTCACCTGACGCTATCTACAATAGGATTTGCGCCTGCATTCCACCTCAATTGGCTGGTCTGAATAACACGCTTTTCATTAACAATTGTCAACCACATTTTATTTATTTATATAAAACTAATTACGTAATAAGAATCATTGTGTATATTTGTACAATTGATAAGAAACCTGTATATATCTACCTAGAATACAGATGTGAAGAGGCAATTACGCGCATAGAATATAGATTTCCGTCGACGTTTGCGTTAACGTATTTTGCAGCGGATATATTTTTGATTGCATCTAACGTGATCTACAATTGGAATTTTACCTTCGGCTGTTCATATTTTGACTGATGCGATAGAAGATTGAATTCATGCCAGTCAGAACACATACCAACTTAGTTGGTGCAAAATAAAATTGGTTATGCAAGCAAATATGTAACTAAACATTTATTGTCCCGACATGCAACAAAGTGCTTTTAACTTTTAATTATTGGTAGTTTTTTAAATAAAGTTTGCGAGCTAGAAGTAAACACCAATCCCGTTGTATTTAACCAGTTTGTCGAACAACAAAGCTAAACTACTTTGCTAGTTTTGTTGGCATGCTTCTCTATTTGGAGGCGATTTCTATGAATAGATTTTTCCTAGAACTGTGTGAGAAAAAACATTTTTTTCTTGAACTGGCATTACCATGAACTTCTGTGTGAAGCGGTGTTTAGTTATGATTCTTCTGTTTGAAATTTATTTATTGATATATTTTTTGTGTACTATTTATGTGCCATTTTTTGCATTATAACCAAATTAACTCCTGCGTTCCTTGTCTATAGCAAATCAATTGATAAGATGGAGCGAACGCACTTCTGTACAATATTTGATGCTTTAAAACAATTCATATCTGCACACAAACCAGTATTTATAAAAATAAAATATTCTCAAGTAACTGCTGCTTAATATGCTAAAAATAATGATTTTAAACCTGGCATCCACAGCTACTTTGATCAAGTGCATTGGTGTATGCGCAGGTTCCGGTGGCTCAATTCTTGCGACGAATCCCAGCTGTTTAGCATCCAATCTTGTAGTCACTGGTGAAGCATCGCACCATGAGCAACTCGAGATGTCGGCTCGTGGCACAAACGTGCTTTTAGCAGGACACTGTACAACGGAGCGGGGTTGGCTTCAGTCTGTTCTTTTACCCTGGATTGAAAATCGCTTTAGAGGCTCAAATGACCAAAGGATAACTGTCAAGATGGCACTAAATGACTGCGACCCGGCACAGACTGTCTAAGATTAAAATCTAATCGTCTATATTTTGAAGTTGCTTAATATATGAAAGATTTTTTAAAAATTTGTGCTAATACTTTTTCATTTATCAGTAAATAATTTATTGCAAAAGCTTAAACGCTTGTGTAGTTTTTGGCAGAATTGGTCACGTACCCTTTTTATGGTCACGTTTATATACACAAATAGGCATTTAACTATAAATTTCACAACGTACTGGAAAATAATGTTTAAAACCAGCAATGAGTATCCATAAGACATGTTTGGTTATTTTAAAACTTTTGCTTTATGGAATGGGGTTAGATTATTCTTGGTTTCGCAAGCCAAGTTTAAAAATTTCGTGTCCTGTCTATTGTGGATCGTTCATTATTTAACAAATTACTATTACCAGTTATGAAATGCCGAGTCATTTGATGTCGTAGGTATTGTGAGACATTTCAAGAGAAATTATTTGTCTTGTATTTTTCAATAAGAAAAGCGAAATTTGGAAAATGCAGTTAAGAAACTTCGCTTTTAAAGTAGCCTGAATGCTGATGTACACTGTACACGAAAGCGCAAGCGTCTTATAACATGAAAATTAAATGTCCTTATTAAATATCTGCATTAATACACAAAATGAGAACTAATTCTCATGCACGATTGAATGCAGTTGAGCCTATGCCGATATCATCATCATCATCATCATCACAGACAGCAATAATATTGTCGTTAATAACCGGTACTTGACTATCATATGATCATCAGGAAAAAATTAAATTAAGGAATATTTTTTTCAAGTTTTGACGATAGTTATTTATGACGTGGATCTTATTTATATGATTCATCATCATCATGCAGAGCCATACAAAAGCCAAAAGTGACTAATGTTTCACTGCCATTTATAACCCTAAGTCGTTTATAGATATACGTGGACTGTCAAAGAACATTAAGTCGTCCATTCCTAGTGAGGATGGTTTGTATTTGGAGTTTTCCTTCTTTTAGACAGTCTGCCGCCCAAGGCTGATGAACAGTATCTGCCCAGATGTCTGTGGCTAAAGTTTCCTTCAGCAGCCGAAACATGCCTTTCAAGTCTGGTACGCTTGCTCTCATTAAATCAAACACATTTAACAATAAAAGTTACCGCACATTTAAACCAACCTCGAGGCTTCACATGAAACAAAATGATAGGTGTGTCAATTGAGACCTGGCCAGGTTCATACTACCATTCCCGGGTTGACTGGCGTGTGCCCACCGGTCGTCAGGCCAGAGTTTCTATGGCTACAGGCCACTTCCTGTTTAGCTAATTTCTCACTATGTTGATTTGCAAATGTGAAGATATATATAAATTTTTCAGCTGTTCCACTTCGATCTTAGTCGGTGCCTCCTGGAGTTCAGGTGGAAATCTCTTAAGCCAATTTGGGCGAATGCATTACTTGATAACGCTGTCCACGTGTGGAAGCTGTAGTAGTTCGTCTACCATGGCTCGGGGAAACATGCTGACGCTTCCAGTATAATTAGTGTAACATGCCAACGCTAACCGCGGTAAAGTTCTGCGTTTACGAATTTGGGCAAAAGCCGATTAGTCATGATTCATCAGGGATCTTAGGCTTGTGAAATTGTTGACTATTTGTTTGGTACACAGTCAGGTTTCTGACCGAAATTGGGTAAATGAATGGCTTTCCGGAGCTATTCTTTTTCTGCTATCAAAGGATATTAGAGATTAGCATGTCGAGTTCGAAGATGGATCTCCACTCTTGGCGTGAAGCGAAAATCTAAGCAAATACTGCATCGACGAAGAAATTGAAGAAATTATTAGTGGCGGAACACCCTTTTCGTACAGCCAAGCTAATCGCAAAAGGTTGATAAAAGCCGAACTTAATGAAGACATTTTTGACACCGTGCATCGGTTTATCGACGAGGAACGCGTAGCGTAGGCTAAACGAGGGCTTACAGCTCTCGTTTAGTAAGACATACATTGTATCTTTGACTATTTGAGCATTTTTCAAACAATGCCGAAAGCCATCACAAAATATTATATTCATATTTCCAATGGGGCATTATTTTTAGTCCTAGAAAATTTATAATTTCCCCAGAACTTGAAAACATCATACGTTCTTCTTATTGTCTTAAAATTGTTACATCCGTAGAGGTATCGGGTTTGATTTCCTGTCACTGTAAATTCTTATCAAGACTGCTTTTTCTAATAGAGGAAGCGAAGGCATATTGTAACATGCCAACGCTAACCGCGGTAAAGTTCTGCGTTTACGAATTTGGGCAAAAGCCGATTAGTCATGATTCATCAGGGATCTTAGGCTTGTGAAATTGTTGACTATTTGTTTGGTACACAGTCAGGTTTCTGACCGAAATTGGGTAAATGAATGGCTTTCCGGAGCTATTCTTTTTCTGCTATCAAAGGATATTAGAGATTAGCATGTCGAGTTCGAAGATGGATCTCCACTCTTGGCGTGAAGCGAAAATCTAAGCAAATACTGCATCGACGAAGAAATTGAAGAAATTATTAGTGGCGGAACACCCTTTTCGTACAGCCAAGCTAATCGCAAAAGGTTGATAAAAGCCGAACTTAATGAAGACATTTTTGACACCGTGCATCGGTTTATCGACGAGGAACGCGTAGCGTAGGCTAAACGAGGGCTTACAGCTCTCGTTTAGTAAGACATACATTGTATCTTTGACTATTTGAGCATTTTTCAAACAATGCCGAAAGCCATCACAAAATATTATATTCATATTTCCAATGGGGCATTATTTTTAGTCCTAGAAAATTTATAATTTCCCCAGAACTTGAAAACATCATACGTTCTTCTTATTGTCTTAAAATTGTTACATCCGTAGAGGTATCGGGTTTGATTTCCTGTCACTGTAAATTCTTATCAAGACTGCTTTTTCTAATAGAGGAAGCGAAGGCATATTGTAACATGCCAACGCTAACCGCGGTAAAGTTCTGCGTTTACGAATTTGGGCAAAAGCCGATTAGTCATGATTCATCAGGGATCTTAGGCTTGTGAAATTGTTGACTATTTGTTTGGTACACAGTCAGGTTTCTGACCGAAATTGGGTAAATGAATGGCTTTCCGGAGCTATTCTTTTTCTGCTATCAAAGGATATTAGAGATTAGCATGTCGAGTTCGAAGATGGATCTCCACTCTTGGCGTGAAGCGAAAATCTAAGCAAATACTGCATCGACGAAGAAATTGAAGAAATTATTAGTGGCGGAACACCCTTTTCGTACAGCCAAGCTAATCGCAAAAGGTTGATAAAAGCCGAACTTAATGAAGACATTTTTGACACCGTGCATCGGTTTATCGACGAGGAACGCGTAGCGTAGGCTAAACGAGGGCTTACAGCTCTCGTTTAGTAAGACATACATTGTATCTTTGACTATTTGAGCATTTTTCAAACAATGCCGAAAGCCATCACAAAATATTATATTCATATTTCCAATGGGGCATTATTTTTAGTCCTAGAAAATTTATAATTTCCCCAGAACTTGAAAACATCATACGTTCTTCTTATTGTCTTAAAATTGTTACATCCGTAGAGGTATCGGGTTTGATTTCCTGTCACTGTAAATTCTTATCAAGACTGCTTTTTCTAATAGAGGAAGCGAAGGCATATTGTAACATGCCAACGCTAACCGCGGTAAAGTTCTGCGTTTACGAATTTGGGCAAAAGCCGATTAGTCATGATTCATCAGGGATCTTAGGCTTGTGAAATTGTTGACTATTTGTTTGGTACACAGTCAGGTTTCTGACCGAAATTGGGTAAATGAATGGCTTTCCGGAGCTATTCTTTTTCTGCTATCAAAGGATATTAGAGATTAGCATGTCGAGTTCGAAGATGGATCTCCACTCTTGGCGTGAAGCGAAAATCTAAGCAAATACTGCATCGACGAAGAAATTGAAGAAATTATTAGTGGCGGAACACCCTTTTCGTACAGCCAAGCTAATCGCAAAAGGTTGATAAAAGCCGAACTTAATGAAGACATTTTTGACACCGTGCATCGGTTTATCGACGAGGAACGCGTAGCGTAGGCTAAACGAGGGCTTACAGCTCTCGTTTAGTAAGACATACATTGTATCTTTGACTATTTGAGCATTTTTCAAACAATGCCGAAAGCCATCACAAAATATTATATTCATATTTCCAATGGGGCATTATTTTTAGTCCTAGAAAATTTATAATTTCCCCAGAACTTGAAAACATCATACGTTCTTCTTATTGTCTTAAAATTGTTACATCCGTAGAGGTATCGGGTTTGATTTCCTGTCACTGTAAATTCTTATCAAGACTGCTTTTTCTAATAGAGGAAGCGAAGGCATATTGTAACATGCCAACGCTAACCGCGGTAAAGTTCTGCGTTTACGAATTTGGGCAAAAGCCGATTAGTCATGATTCATCAGGGATCTTAGGCTTGTGAAATTGTTGACTATTTGTTTGGTACACAGTCAGGTTTCTGACCGAAATTGGGTAAATGAATGGCTTTCCGGAGCTATTCTTTTTCTGCTATCAAAGGATATTAGAGATTAGCATGTCGAGTTCGAAGATGGATCTCCACTCTTGGCGTGAAGCGAAAATCTAAGCAAATACTGCATCGACGAAGAAATTGAAGAAATTATTAGTGGCGGAACACCCTTTTCGTACAGCCAAGCTAATCGCAAAAGGTTGATAAAAGCCGAACTTAATGAAGACATTTTTGACACCGTGCATCGGTTTATCGACGAGGAACGCGTAGCGTAGGCTAAACGAGGGCTTACAGCTCTCGTTTAGTAAGACATACATTGTATCTTTGACTATTTGAGCATTTTTCAAACAATGCCGAAAGCCATCACAAAATATTATATTCATATTTCCAATGGGGCATTATTTTTAGTCCTAGAAAATTTATAATTTCCCCAGAACTTGAAAACATCATACGTTCTTCTTATTGTCTTAAAATTGTTACATCCGTAGAGGTATCGGGTTTGATTTCCTGTCACTGTAAATTCTTATCAAGACTGCTTTTTCTAATAGAGGAAGCGAAGGCATATTGTAACATGCCAACGCTAACCGCGGTAAAGTTCTGCGTTTACGAATTTGGGCAAAAGCCGATTAGTCATGATTCATCAGGGATCTTAGGCTTGTGAAATTGTTGACTATTTGTTTGGTACACAGTCAGGTTTCTGACCGAAATTGGGTAAATGAATGGCTTTCCGGAGCTATTCTTTTTCTGCTATCAAAGGATATTAGAGATTAGCATGTCGAGTTCGAAGATGGATCTCCACTCTTGGCGTGAAGCGAAAATCTAAGCAAATACTGCATCGACGAAGAAATTGAAGAAATTATTAGTGGCGGAACACCCTTTTCGTACAGCCAAGCTAATCGCAAAAGGTTGATAAAAGCCGAACTTAATGAAGACATTTTTGACACCGTGCATCGGTTTATCGACGAGGAACGCGTAGCGTAGGCTAAACGAGGGCTTACAGCTCTCGTTTAGTAAGACATACATTGTATCTTTGACTATTTGAGCATTTTTCAAACAATGCCGAAAGCCATCACAAAATATTATATTCATATTTCCAATGGGGCATTATTTTTAGTCCTAGAAAATTTATAATTTCCCCAGAACTTGAAAACATCATACGTTCTTCTTATTGTCTTAAAATTGTTACATCCGTAGAGGTATCGGGTTTGATTTCCTGTCACTGTAAATTCTTATCAAGACTGCTTTTTCTAATAGAGGAAGCGAAGGCATATTGTAACATGCCAACGCTAACCGCGGTAAAGTTCTGCGTTTACGAATTTGGGCAAAAGCCGATTAGTCATGATTCATCAGGGATCTTAGGCTTGTGAAATTGTTGACTATTTGTTTGGTACACAGTCAGGTTTCTGACCGAAATTGGGTAAATGAATGGCTTTCCGGAGCTATTCTTTTTCTGCTATCAAAGGATATTAGAGATTAGCATGTCGAGTTCGAAGATGGATCTCCACTCTTGGCGTGAAGCGAAAATCTAAGCAAATACTGCATCGACGAAGAAATTGAAGAAATTATTAGTGGCGGAACACCCTTTTCGTACAGCCAAGCTAATCGCAAAAGGTTGATAAAAGCCGAACTTAATGAAGACATTTTTGACACCGTGCATCGGTTTATCGACGAGGAACGCGTAGCGTAGGCTAAACGAGGGCTTACAGCTCTCGTTTAGTAAGACATACATTGTATCTTTGACTATTTGAGCATTTTTCAAACAATGCCGAAAGCCATCACAAAATATTATATTCATATTTCCAATGGGGCATTATTTTTAGTCCTAGAAAATTTATAATTTCCCCAGAACTTGAAAACATCATACGTTCTTCTTATTGTCTTAAAATTGTTACATCCGTAGAGGTATCGGGTTTGATTTCCTGTCACTGTAAATTCTTATCAAGACTGCTTTTTCTAATAGAGGAAGCGAAGGCATATTGTAACATGCCAACGCTAGCCGCGGTAAAGTTCTGCGTTTACGAATTTGGGCAAAAGCCGATTAGTCATGATTCATCAGGGATCTTAGGCTTGTGAAATTGTTGACTATTTGTTTGGTACACCGTCAGGTTTCTGACCGAAATTGGGTAAATGAATGGCTTTCCGGAGCTATTCTTTTTCTGCTAATCAAAGGATATTAGAGATTAGCATGTCGAGTTCTCCGAAGATGGATCTCCACTCTTGGCGTGCTAGCGAAAATCTAAGCAAATACTGCATCGACGAAGAAATTGAAGAAATTATTAGTGGCGGAACACCCTTTTCGTACAGCCAAGCTTAATCGCAAAAGGTTGATAAAAAGCCGAACTTAGTCGAAGACATTTTTGACACCGTGCATCGGTTTATCGACGAGGAACGCGTAGCGTAGGCTAAACGAGGGCTTACAGCTCTCGCTTAGTAAGACATACATTGTATCTTTGACTATTTGAGCATTTTTCAAACAATGCCGAAAGCCATCACAAAATATTATATTCATATCTCCAATGGGGCATTATTTTTAGTCCTAGAAAATTTATAATTTCCCCAGAACTTGGAAAACATCATACGTTCTTCTTATTGTCTTAAAATTGTTACATCCGTAGAGGTATCGGGTTCGATTTCCTGTCACTGTAACTTCTTATCAAGACTGCTTTTTCTAATAGAGGAAGCGAAGGCATATTGTAACATGCCAACGCTAACCGCGGTAAAGTTCTGCGTTTACTGAATTTGGGCAAAAGCCGATTAGTCATGATTCATCAGGGGATCTTAGGCTTCAGTGAAATTGTTGACTATTTGTTTGCGCTACACAGTCAGGTTTCTGACCGAAATTGGGTAAATGAATGGCTTTCCGGAGCTATTCTTTTTCTGCTATCAAAGGATATTAGAGATGAGCATGTCGAGTTCGAAGATGGATCTCCACTCTTGGCGTGAAGCGAAAATCCTAAGCAAATACTGCATCGACGAAGAAATTGAAGAAATTATTAGTGGCGGAACACCCTTTTCGTACAGCCAAGCTAATCGCAAAAGGTTGATAAAAAGCCGAACTTAATGAAGACATTTTTGACACCGTGCATCGGTTTATCGACGAGGAACGCGTAGCGTAGGCTAAACGAGGGCTTACAGCTCTCGTTTAGTAAGACATACATTGTATCTTTGACTATTTGAGCATTTTTCAAACAATGCCGAAAGCCATCACAAAATATTATATTCATATTTCCAATGGGGCATTATTTTTAGTCCTAGAAAATTTATAATTTCCCCAGAACTTGAAAACATCATACGTTCTTCTTATTGTCTTAAAATTGTTACATCCGTAGAGGTATCGGGTTTGATTTCCTGTCACTGTAAATTCTTATCAAGACTGCTTTTTCTAATAGAGGAAGCGAAGGCATATTGTAACATGCCAACGCTAACCGCGGTAAAGTTCTGCGTTTACGAATTTGGGCAAAAGCCGATTAGTCATGATTCATCAGGGATCTTAGGCTTGTGAAATTGTTGACTATTTGTTTGGTACACAGTCAGGTTTCTGACCGAAATTGGGTAAATGAATGGCTTTCCGGAGCTATTCTTTTTCTGCTATCAAAGGATATTAGAGATTAGCATGTCGAGTTCGAAGATGGATCTCCACTCTTGGCGTGAAGCGAAAATCTAAGCAAATACTGCATCGACGAAGAAATTGAAGAAATTATTAGTGGCGGAACACCCTTTTCGTACAGCCAAGCTAATCGCAAAAGGTTGATAAAAGCCGAACTTAATGAAGACATTTTTGACACCGTGCATCGGTTTATCGACGAGGAACGCGTAGCGTAGGCTAAACGAGGGCTTACAGCTCTCGTTTAGTAAGACATACATTGTATCTTTGACTATTTGAGCATTTTTCAAACAATGCCGAAAGCCATCACAAAATATTATATTCATATTTCCAATGGGGCATTATGTTTAGTCCTAGAAAATTTATAATTTCCCCAGAACTTGAAAACATCATACGTTCTTCTTATTGTCTTAAAATTGTTACATCCGTAGAGGTATCGGGTTTGATTTCCTGTCACTGTAAATTCTTATCAAGACTGCTTTTTCTAATAGAGGAAGCGAAGGCATATTGTAACATGCCAACGCTAACCGCGGTAAAGTTCTGCGTTTACGAATTTGGGCAAAAGCCGATTAGTCATGATTCATCAGGGATCTTAGGCTTGTGAAATTGTTGACTATTTGTTTGGTACACAGTCAGGTTTCTGACCGAAATTGGGTAAATGAATGGCTTTCCGGAGCTATTCTTTTTCTGCTATCAAAGGATATTAGAGATTAGCATGTCGAGTTCGAAGATGGATCTCCACTCTTGGCGTGAAGCGAAAATCTAAGCAAATACTGCATCGACGAAGAAATTGAAGAAATTATTAGTGGCGGAACACCCTTTTCGTACAGCCAAGCTAATCGCAAAAGGTTGATAAAAGCCGAACTTAATGAAGACATTTTTGACACCGTGCATCGGTTTATCGACGAGGAACGCGTAGCGTAGGCTAAACGAGGGCTTACAGCTCTCGTTTAGTAAGACATACATTGTATCTTTGACTATTTGAGCATTTTTCAAACAATGCCGAAAGCCATCACAAAATATTATATTCATATTTCCAATGGGGCATTATTTTTAGTCCTAGAAAATTTATAATTTCCCCAGAACTTGAAAACATCATACGTTCTTCTTATTGTCTTAAAATTGTTACATCCGTAGAGGTATCGGGTTTGATTTCCTGTCACTGTAAATTCTTATCAAGACTGCTTTTTCTAATAGAGGAAGCGAAGGCATATTGTAACATGCCAACGCTAACCGCGGTAAAGTTCTGCGTTTACGAATTTGGGCAAAAGCCGATTAGTCATGATTCATCAGGGATCTTAGGCTTGTGAAATTGTTGACTATTTGTTTGGTACACAGTCAGGTTTCTGACCGAAATTGGGTAAATGAATGGCTTTCCGGAGCTATTCTTTTTCTGCTATCAAAGGATATTAGAGATTAGCATGTCGAGTTCGAAGATGGATCTCCACTCTTGGCGTGAAGCGAAAATCTAAGCAAATACTGCATCGACGAAGAAATTGAAGAAATTATTAGTGGCGGAACACCCTTTTCGTACAGCCAAGCTAATCGCAAAAGGTTGATAAAAGCCGAACTTAATGAAGACATTTTTGACACCGTGCATCGGTTTATCGACGAGGAACGCGTAGCGTAGGCTAAACGAGGGCTTACAGCTCTCGTTTAGTAAGACATACATTGTATCTTTGACTATTTGAGCATTTTTCAAACAATGCCGAAAGCCATCACAAAATATTATATTCATATTTCCAATGGGGCATTATTTTTAGTCCTAGAAAATTTATAATTTCCCCAGAACTTGAAAACATCATACGTTCTTCTTATTGTCTTAAAATTGTTACATCCGTAGAGGTATCGGGTTTGATTTCCTGTCACTGTAAATTCTTATCAAGACTGCTTTTTCTAATAGAGGAAGCGAAGGCATATTGTAACATGCCAACGCTAACCGCGGTAAAGTTCTGCGTTTACGAATTTGGGCAAAAGCCGATTAGTCATGATTCATCAGGGATCTTAGGCTTGTGAAATTGTTGACTATTTGTTTGGTACACAGTCAGGTTTCTGACCGAAATTGGGTAAATGAATGGCTTTCCGGAGCTATTCTTTTTCTGCTATCAAAGGATATTAGAGATTAGCATGTCGAGTTCGAAGATGGATCTCCACTCTTGGCGTGAAGCGAAAATCTAAGCAAATACTGCATCGACGAAGAAATTGAAGAAATTATTAGTGGCGGAACACCCTTTTCGTACAGCCAAGCTAATCGCAAAAGGTTGATAAAAGCCGAACTTAATGAAGACATTTTTGACACCGTGCATCGGTTTATCGACGAGGAACGCGTAGCGTAGGCTAAACGAGGGCTTACAGCTCTCGTTTAGTAAGACATACATTGTATCTTTGACTATTTGAGCATTTTTCAAACAATGCCGAAAGCCATCACAAAATATTATATTCATATTTCCAATGGGGCATTATTTTTAGTCCTAGAAAATTTATAATTTCCCCAGAACTTGAAAACATCATACGTTCT
>JAQBSW010005372.1:0-58170 GCA_029291075.1 Eudiplozoon nipponicum | reverse complement strand
TTGATTATTGTTCTGATTTTTTTGGTATAAATAAAATTGACTTCCTTTTTTATCTATTTGGGATAAATAGATTGACATTTGTGTTTTCTTTACCCTGATCGTGGTTTTCTGGGAAATCTGTTGGGTATATATTCGTGGATTTGTGGTACATTGTCATCAAAGGCCAACGGGGCCTCTGTTTATCTTTCCTACGTACGAAACGGCACCGTACGTACTCGACAAGCTCAATTTTTGGAAACAGTGACTTTTTGTTCTGCGCTTATTCAACTGTGGAAGCTGTTTGTGGGTAAGCGTTTCGTTAAAGTATATTTATATATTTTCATATTGCTTATAAATTTATGCTTTTAAGATCCCGTAAGATTGTTAAAATGTCAGGTCCAATTTTAGATATTGATGTTCCTGTTTGGGATGGAGATAGTGAGCTATTCTTTATGCGCGTAGACTCCGCTTTCTCCCCGTTTCCTGATTATGACAGTCATCAAAAACTGTCGAAGGTTTTTGCTAAACTACCTTCTGAATTGCAGCGACGGATTTATCCTAAGCTTGAGGCCATTAGGAAGCTACCTAATCCCATTTGGGCCTACAAAACGAGGTAGAATCCTTGCTTGGACCCACGGAAACTGAGCAGATAATAAACAAATATGCGCAGTTAGATATGCCAAATCTTGGCCCCATAGAAATACTGAGGGAATTACGGAAACGTTGGTATAAAACCAACATTTCTGACCATGAGGCTAAGGTTGTTTTTATTAACAATCTTCCCCAAACATTAAAACTCTTTGCCAGACAGCTCCCCAACATCTCTCTCTATAGATGACTTATCTGAGAGATGTGAGGTTAGAATATAGGGTTTTGGAACCCAAAGAGTGAGATCCATCATCCTTTTTACTTCACCCCCGCAAGATGATAGAATCTCCTCTTTAGAGAGAACAGTGGCGAACACGGCCAAAGTTCTAGAAGGATTGGCCATTACCAAATCGGAGATAAATCAAGTGAATGCTCGACCAAAATTCGTTTCCAAGTCAAATTATAATGGTAGGCGGCGATCAAGATCTCCGCAATCATTTAATAAATATGCTCCAAAGAACTGGTGTTATAACCACCAGAAGTTTTTTATGCTTGCCAAGTTTGTCTTTGTCGTTCCGAAGAATTTCCGAATGAGTGTCAATTTCCACAGCTGACGGAGAGGACAGCAGACCGCAGGCACAAGGGTGCATCAGCATCGGGAAACGTCTGGCGCAGGAAGTAGAAGACCGTACTTTCTGCACATCAACGGCATCAACGGTGCTACAAGGAAGAAGCCAACTACAATCCGACATCCCTGTCGACTCTTTTCGTCCACGCCGAATTTTTCACGTAGAGAACCAAACAGACAATGCCGGTCGCAATCACCAGCCTACTTGTTTGCATGACCCAGCCAAACAGCCAAACGAACTTCTGCACCTTCTTGATTTCAAAACTGGCGAAGAGTACATCGTAGACACAGGTGCGGCAGTCTCAGTTCAAAAGGTGATTCAATGGCCGAGATGTCGCTAGGCGTTCTTCTCGCAACAGCTACAGGCGAGCCCATACCAACTTATGGCTGCCAATACCGCACACTCAACATGGGTCTACGACGTGAATTTTCCCACAACTTCATCATTGCCAAGGTCTCACATAATATAATAGGCCTTGATTTCTGTTGTGTCCACCTATGTTTGATGTTCCACGAACTTGAATGTCGTTGGTATTTATTATTAACGTGTCGTCTAGACGAGCCTTAATTATGCCTAACTCGTCCGTTAAATTCTTCATTTGAGACGCCAGTGCCTGAATCAACGTTTCGACCCCATCAGAAGACATATTTAATTGTGCCCTAAATGCTTTATTTTTACTCAATTATATATAGAATTTTGCACGCACAACAACAATCTATTTAATAAAACAAATTTACACATTAATTAATATATGTGCACATCAGCTCAACGTCTGCTTTCTCATTGTGCTGCCTGCTTACTTCTTATCCGGGCGCTTCTGCGAGGAATTTCTGTTGAAATAATGTCTGCCCTAGATAAGACCTTTTGCTCATTATTTGTCTTAAAGGTGGCTATTGCCACATCTTCCCCCCCTCAGGAATCGGCTTTCGCACTCTGCTTAAACGATCCAGTGCCACAGCTCGTGGTCCATCGGGCAGGCTAACAAAATCAGTATTGTGCTCGGCGTCCACCCTCTCCACGCGATACGGCCCATCATTGACAGCCTGCAGTGCCATGGGCTCGACCCTCGCTACCATGACATAATCGCCGACCTTTAGGCGAGTGCGTGTCGGTTGCCTTGCAAAGCTTTGTCGCTGTGTGGCGCCTACATATTCAGTTAACTGTTTTAGTCGTTCCTGAATATCCGCTATGGTGCAGCGCTCATGGGACCCTTGGATTACAGGTTCACCTGGCAGTCTTATGTGTCCTCCATAGACCATGGTCGTTGGAGCGAATCCTGTCGCTGTTGAGACTGTAAAGCGCATGGCCCGCTCAACCAAATGTAATTTGTCTCTCCACGTTCCCGGGCTCTCGTGGCACCAACATCGCAGTACCTCTTTCATCGTCCTATGTGCGCGCTCAGCTGTCGCATTGGTTTGCGGGTGATAAGTGGCTGTGCGGGAATGCTTTATGTCAAGGTCTTTGCACCACTGATTAAATTCTTTCGACTCAAACTGTGCGCCTTGATCGGTAACAATAACTTGTGGTGCACCGAATCGACTGAGCCATCGCTCTTCTAAGCACGTTATAATCTTTTCTGTTGTGATCTTCTTCAGTGGTACAAACTCGACCCATCGGGTAAACTTATCGACCATGGAAAACACATAGGACACGCCACCGCGAGCTACTGGCAGTGGACCTACCAGGTCGATATGCAGAAACTCGTTCCGTGCAGTAGCATTGAAAGCAATCGGAGTGACCTTTTCTCGTTTTTGTGGTTTACAACGTTGGCATGTAGTGCACTGTTGACAATAGCTACGAATTTCTTTGGACATACCAGGCCAATACAATCGTGATTGCAATGTCTCAATGAGCCGCCCAGCGCCGGGATGTCCCAATGTTTCATGCCAAAAGGCCATTAATTCTGTTCTTATAGATTCTGGCACAAACCATTGCACTGTTTGTCCTTCTTTCCGCACCAACAGGCCGTTCTGTAGACTCAACGTTTTATATGGTGCCAACACCACTGTGCCGTTTTTTAACTGATTGACTATTTCCTGACATGTAGCATCTCTTCCCTGTTCTTCAGAGACCTTTATAAGCGGCGAAACCCGAACAGCGGAAATTCTGCTGAGCGCATCGGCCGCCGCATTCTCGATTCCTGCTCTATGATGAATTGATATATCGTACTCTTCTAGTTCTTCAATGGCTCGATGTACTCGTTTCTTCTCAATACCTAGTGATCTCCAATGCACTAGCGCTTTGTGGTCGGTAAAGACGTCCACGTGTCCCCCTATGACAAAATATCTAAACTTCCGTAGCGCCCATTGTACGGCAAGTAATTCTTTTTCTGTGACTGTATAGTTCTGTTCCGCCTTAGTGAGTGTGCGACTTATATATTGCGCAGGACGTCCGTCAGCTTGTAACACCGCTCCTATACCAATATCTGACGCGTCTGTAACAATTGACATATTACCTACCGGGAAAGTCAAAATAGTTGCCTCTATTAATTTCTGCTTGCATAGTACAAACGCTTGTTGAGCCTCCTCCGTCCAACGAAATGGTATCTTGGCACTAGTTAACTGAGATAAGGGCTGTTGTGTAACCGCCATCCCTGCGAGGTATGGTCTATAGAAATTCACCATACCAATAAACCGGCGCAATTGTTTTCTAGTAGTAGGCACCGGATAATCCCTGATAGGTTGTACATTCGAATCTAACGGCATGCATCCTTCCGCTGAGACTAAGTGCCCCAAGAACCGCACTTCTTGACCTATCTGTACCTTTTCTGGATTAAAATGTAATCGCCATTCTACAGCTTTGGCCAACATCTTCTGCAGCCTCACACGTAATTCGTGTTCAGTAGTGGCCCATATAATAACATCGTCTACGTAAGCCGTTGTACACGTTAAGTCAGACACGAACGAGTCCATCATTCTTTGGAAAACTTTCGGAGCGTTTTTAAGGCCAAATGGTACCCGGGTGAATTGGAAATGACCTTGGGGTACTTGTACCGCTAACTTCCATCGGTCTTCGGGCCGCACGCCTATTTGCCAAAATCCCTGTTTAAGATCAAGCACGGCAAACCATTTGCCTCCCGCCAGCTGTAAGAACAGATCACGCAGAGCCGGCATGGGATACGGGTCCGGTTTAGTTACTGAGTTCAATTGCCTAAAATCAGCCGCTGGTCGGAGCGAACCATCCTTTTTCGTAACATAAACCATTGGAGCACGAAAAACAGATGTTGACGGTTCAAGAACGCCGGCTTCTATCATTTCTTGGGTTGCTCGAGTCGCTGCTTCTAATTTCTTGGGAGGGGCACCATATACTTTTGGTGGTTCGTAACCATCATTTAGTTCTAACCATAACTTAAACTGGTCGACCGTCGGCCCTGGACGCTCGCTACAATCAGGCAGTTGGAATATACTGTTATATTGGTTTTGAAGATTCTTCCACCACTCAGGCAGACAACTGGTCTCCTCTTGAATCTTATGGTTACCTATAGACTTTATTGATCTTATTCCTTCCGGCCGCGATAGGTATACACGTTTATTTTGACAGTCTATCGTCTTAACCCATTTTCTAATGAAATCAAGTCCCAATAAGGGCGTCTGCGTATTCGAAACAACAAAAGACATATGATAGACCTTTTCATTTATTAACAACTTTGTGTCCCACTCGCCCACAGCCACCATCGATGCGCCCGATGCCTGACATAAACTTGCTTTCGTAGGTTTTATATTGTTCAATGGCCAAGTCAATGGTAGTACCGACACATCCGCTCCAGTATCCAATTGCATTATTACTGGCTGTCCGTTGAAGAGTTCTAAAAATTTAACTTTAATGAAAATTCTTACATTTGGCAGTGTTTCCCACACTTCCTTTTCTTCACAAGCCATCTGGTTCGGACCACTTTTTGGTTTGTTCTGCTGGTCTTCCTTCGATCTACCCGTCGGAGCCACCAAAGGATTAATTTTTGTGCCTTGTTCTCTGCCTCCATTATTTGTGAGATTGTTCACCCTGTTACCCCACTGCACTGGTCGTTCTCTAGGGGCAGTAAATGGGTTTTGTTGCCGCTTATACGCCGTATTCGTCGGAGCCGGAGTCCTTATATACTGACTTTGCTTCCAAGCCACTGGCTGTTGCCTTCTGTCGCGGAACTGCTTATTATGACGCGAAGCATTCCAATACGGTATGTCGCTCCTCTCAGATGTTGTAACTGTAGCCATGCGTGGAGATGCCGCTGCCATCTTATTTGTCATTATGGCCGAGCTTTGAAGAGCCTGAAGTCTCTCTTCAAGGCCTCCTGGGCTGCTGGATATTTCTCCGTATCTAGTAGGATCCAGCAGCATGAACATGATGGCCTCATGTGGTTGCAAGCCTGGTAAAGACTCGGTAAGCTTCGAGAACCACCGCTTGATACGTGCCATGGTATCCATGGGCATCTCACCCTTTAATGGTGTCAGGCTGTATAATTCTGAGAACACTTCTTGAGGCCTGGCCCGGAAATGATCCAATACGCGTCTTTTGTATTCTTCATATGTGAGGTCAACTGGCAATTCCAATTGGACAGCTACTGTCCGGTCCACTAATTCCTGTACAGCTACACGCACAATAGGTGCTTCCAATGTAAATTCTTGGGCTCGCACTGATGCTTCAAATTTTTCGAACCACAACTGTGGCCTTTCCACATCTAGTGGTGCTAACATCGGCTTAAACTCTGATGACGGTCTGACATAACTCGTCGATTCGGCTGAAAACGCTGGCATATTAATTCCTGATTCCTCTTCGCCGGGGTCGCCATTGTTGTGTCCACCTATGTTTGATGTTCCACGAACTTGAATGTCGTTGGTATTTATTATTAACGTGTCGTCTAGACGAGCCTTAATTATGCCTAACTCGTCCGTTAAATTCTTCATTTGAGACGCCAGTGCCTGAATCAACGTTTCGACCCCATCAGAAGACATATTTAATTGTGCCATAAATGCTTTATTTTTACTCAATTATATATAGAATTTTGCACGCACAACAACAATCTATTTAATAAAACAAATTTACACATTAATTAATATATGTGCACATCAGCTCAACGTCTGCTTTCTCATTGTGCTGCCTGCTTACTTCTTATCCGGGCGCTTCTGCGAGGAATTTCTGTTGAAATAATGTCTGCCCTAGATAAGACCTTTTGCTCATTATTTGTCTTAAAGGTGGCTATTGCCACAATTTCCTTCTGAAATTTCGGCTCATTGTTGATCTTGCCAATCAAAGGATCATCGACCCCTCGACCGGACTTGAACAAAGCTTTTGGACACTTGCCTCCGAGCGTTTGGAGCTACAGGTCATTCAGCCAACCCCAGTGCATCATTCAGCAGAGATATCAGCAGCTCTTCGAAAATACAAATCGCTTTTCGATCTTAACAAGTCAGCGCTTCGAGTCTCCAACACGATGCATCATATCGTCACAGAAGGACAACCTATTGCACTCAAGAAGCGACCACTGGCTCCTGCTAAGCTGAAAGCTGCCCAAGAAGAATTCTCAAGGCTTTTGGAAGAGGGAATCATCAGACCATCGAAAAGTTCATGGGCGTCACCACTGCACTTAGTCTCAAAATCAAACGGATCGTACAGAGCCTGTGGAGACTACCGTAAGCTAAATTCAGTGACAAAATCTGATGCATATCCTATTCCAAATATCAACACTTTACTTGAAAAACTCAATGGCAGCAATTTCTTCTCAGTGATTGACCTCAGACAAGCGTACCATCACATACCGGTAGCACCAGAGGATATCGAGAAAACTGCAGTCATCACTCCATTTGGCCTTTTTGAATATCTTTACATGCCTTTTGGACTCAAGTGTGCTACTCAGACATTTCAAAGATTCATAGACAACATACTTCGCGACGACTCTGCTTATTGTATGTCATATCTAGATGACATTATGGTATTCAGTCCAGATCTAGAATCTCATGCGAAACATCTACGAAATGTCCTCTCACGCTTATCCAACCACGGACTCAAGATCAACTGTGACAAGACGCAGATTGCAACTTCATCCGTCGACTTCTTAGGGCATCTTATCACGGCCCAAGGTATTCAACCGTTGCCGTCAAAGACGAATTCAATCAAGAATATCAAGTCACCAAGGACTTTGAGCGATTTGCAGAAAATCCTGGGAGTACTAAACTATTATCGCAAGTTCCTTCCAGGCCTTTCAAAACAACTTTATCCTTTGTGCAGGCACCTGCGGAACCGAAAAGGACTTAGCAAGAATTCCATCATTGCTTGGTCATCCGAAGACGAGGAATTACTTCGACTTGCCATCAACTCGTTAGCAAATGCCACAATGCTAACGCATCCAGATTTCGAAAAGCCATTTCTACTCACGACAGATGCTTCTGAATTCGCTATTGGAGCCACTTTGGAACAAGAGATCGACGGAGTTCGGAAGCCTATCAGTTTCTACTCGCGTACTCTCCAACCAGTAGAAACGAGGTACGACACTTTCGGCCGAGAACTTCTCGCCATCCACGACGCAGTGCGCCATTTTATCAGCATCATTGGCAGTAGCAGATTTGTTGTTTTCACAGATCATGCACCACTAGTTAGCGCACTTCGAAACGCAACTTCATCTATCGCCAAGTACCCTGCCAGAGTGGAAAGACAGCTTTCTCGTCTAAGCGAATGGCAATTTGACGTCTTTCACGTCAAGGGCAAACAGAACTTCATTGCAGATGCCCTGTCTAGGCCAGACGTCTCTCTACAACCACCTTCACCGTCACCATTCACTGTCAACTCCGTGGCACTCAGTGAACCTGCACTAACGCCAACTCTCCTGCGAACTGAACAACGCGGTGACATTCACATTCAAAGATCAATAGCCCGTCACCCAACCAAGTTCATATGCCGTCTGTGGGAAGGCTTACCAATTGTTTACTTCACGGGTACGCAGCCCAACAAGCCAGTTCTGCCGACCAGCCTTCAGAGAAAAGTTTTCGATTCAATTCACTCAATTTCTCACCCAGGAAGCCAAGCGACTGTCCGACTTCTTACAGATCGTTTCTGGGGTCACAGACTTAGGCAGAATGTTAAACGATGGGTCTCAGAGTGTGCTATTTGTCAGAAAAACAAGATCACACGACACACTCGTTCTAAGTTGCAACATTTTCGGTCTACTTCTCGCCTAGCCATCGTCCACATCGACATAGTTCATCTGACAAAGGTTCAAGGTTTCAGCTACCTTCTAACTATGATCGATAGATTTACACGGTGGCCTGCGGCATTACCTCTTGGCACCATTTCTGCAGACGAAGTAACTAACGGTTTTATCTCTGCATGGATATCCAATTATGGTGTTCCCAATGAGGTCATCACGGACAGAGGCACTTGCTTCTCATCTGATCGTTTCAAAACCACCTTGCGGTACATGGGATGCATCTTACGCCAGACGACTGCCTACCATCCCCAAGCTAATGGCATGGTAGAGAGAATGCATAGGGAACTCAAAGCAGCTTTAGCATCCTCGTCCATTAATGGCAACTGGGTCGATGCACTACCTTTAGTTCTGCTTGCCATGCGTTCCCGTACTCGTGAATCCATTAAAACGTCTGCGTCACAACTCTTGTATGGCATGGATCTACGCCTGCCTAGTCAGCTCCCACGTCTACTACCGGCACAAGATGACCCACAAGACGAAGCTACCCGCCTTCGACTTCATTTCGGTAACATGTCCGAACAGCAGCCGAGACACACGCCTCGTCCAGTCTTCGTTCACCCACAGCTCCACAGCTGCAAGAGAGTACTCGTTCGCAACAATAATGCTGTTGCACCACTACAACCCAAGTATCGCGGTCCTTACCCGATTTTACTAAGACAGCCAAAATACTTCATCATTATGCAAGGCGCTACACCGACATCAGTAAGCATAGACAGGTTAAAACCGTTTATCGAACCACCTGATCCTGAGAGCGTTCAACCTTCTACACACGTCTCAGGCTCCGTCTGCCCACAATCTCAACCTGCTTTGTATAACGCGTAATTAATTTTTTTTAAAACATTAACATTAACTATAAAATTTTTTAACCTTACGTTAATTTTCGTATTTGTCTCACGTGGCATAACCAGCTGTTCTTAGCTAACAATTGTGTAGCATTTTTGAACAGTTCTTTGGTATTATGCCATCTCTGAGGCAATGTTCGTGTACATATTTTTATGCAGTTACCTTTGATTTTAATGTATATATTTTTACATTATAATGTATTTCTCACACATGACATTACACTGCCTATTTTGGTATGACCAGCTACTTAGAGCTAACGCTTTCGTGTAGCAACACTAAGTAGTGATCAGCTTCATATCATGGTACAGGCCACTTTCAATGCATATCTCAACTTTATCTATTTCACAAAGACCACTCTACAAATGTCATGACCACAACGTCGAGCACTCTAGCTCCTTTGGTCGTATACAAACACATTGACAACGATCCAACCTGCTTAGGTTTTAACTTAAACCTGGCAAATTCAGAGGCGATTTACCTCGAAATCTTCACGCTGCGGCTCCAAAAACTTACACTGCTCTATTTTGCCTCACGTGCTATGACCGTCCACTAGAGCTAACAATTTGTGTAGCAATTCCTAGTGGTTACCTGGCATCATATCATTGTTGAAGCAACCAACAAGCATATTTAAGCCCAGCACTTATGGTTCATCATATTTTTGCTTAACTTGGTTCGAACTCTGTCATGCATTTCTTATCTAGCCTCGCAGAGAGGAATATTTTTTTCTTTTTTTTCAGAGAGGAAAGTGTTGTAACGACACAAATCAATCGCCGACATATTGCGTAAATTAAATTCAAATTTATTTACGTTGCACCAATGAGAAAAAAGCAAATTGCCGTTTAACCACGTTTAACCACGTTTAACCAATAGTATGCAAGTACACATATTGCATGCTATTTAAGCACGGTAATTTACCATGCAAGTCAGTTGGTCATATCTGCTTTCTGCCTCGTGTTACACATGTGCGTGCTGTCGGCTGTCAATACCTACGCTGGATATTGATTTGTTTCACCAACAATTGGCAACATTCGTGACTCACCGTGTTGCACTTCAGCCAGCAAGACGAGCCAATTAATGCAGAACTTCAACACACATGATAACAACAGCAGGAACCACAACCAGAGTCCACCCAAGGAACAGAACATCAACTTACATACATATAACTTACGCGAACGCCGCCAAGGCCCTCTTAAGGGCCCCCATATCAGTAACTAATCTCTATTCAGAGCACCTTAACCGAGTTTGTAACGTCGTACGGCATTTACTTGAAGCCGGGGCGTTTACACTTGTAGAGGCCCTTTGGTCACTACCAGAAGAGAGCCTCTGAGATGCCAGGCCCGGACAATTCATATATGCGATGTGATCATATAATTTGGAACACCTCCATGTTAATCACAGCAAATAATACACGCAAATATATAACTTGATCTCGTTGTAACACAAATTTATTGATAAAATCAAAATAGTAATGATAAGACCAAAAAATGTTAAAAGTTAACAGAGATTTTGCGTCCAGCACACAGAACAGACAACTCAAAACTCACTAATAAACAATTCTTACATTGTTAACATCGTTATTTGTTTACTAACGACATTTATTTATTGTAACGACACAAATCAATCGCCGACATATTGCGTAAATTAAATTCAAATTTATTTACGTTGCACCAATGAGTTTTTGCTCCCGTGGTTGAGCTGTGATCGCGTTGTGGATGGTGTCCTGCAGGTCCTGCACTCAATTGGCTCGTCTCTCCGGTATCCCGCAACAGGATGAGTAGGTATTGACAGCCGACAGAGCGCACACGTATTGACAACCGACAGAACGCACACGCGTGAAGCAGGTAGAAGGCAAATGCCACAACTGACTTGCATGGTAAATTACCGTGCTTAAATAGCATGCAATATGTGTACTTGCATACTATTGGTTAAACGTGGTTAGACGTGGTTAAACGGCAATTTGCTTTTTTCTCATTGGTGCAACGTAAATAAATTTGAATTTAATTTACGCAATATGTCGGCGATTGATTTGTGTCGTTACAACACTTTCCTCTCTGAAAAAAAAGAAAAAAATATTCCTCTCTGCGAGGCTAGATAAGAAATGCATGACAGAGTTCGAACCAAGTTAAGCAAAAATATGATGAACCATAAGTGCTGGGCTTAAATATGCTTGTTGGTTGCTTCAACAATGATATGATGCCAGGTAACCACTAGGAATTGCTACACAAATTGTTAGCTCTAGTGGACGGTCATAGCACGTGAGGCAAAATAGAGCAGTGTAAGTTTTTGGAGCCGCAGCGTGAAGATTTCGAGGTAAATCGCCTCTGAATTTGCCAGGTTTAAGTTAAAAACCTAAGCAGGTTGGATCGTTGTCAATGTGTTTGTATACGACCAAAGGAGCTAGAGTGCTCGACGTTGTGGTCATGACATTTGTAGAGTGGTCTTTGTGAAATAGATAAAGTTGAGATATGCATTGAAAGTGGCCTGTACCATGATATGAAGCTGATCACTACTTAGTGTTGCTACACGAAAGCGTTAGCTCTAAGTAGCTGGTCATACCAAAATAGGCAGTGTAATGTCATGTGTGAGAAATACATTATAATGTAAAAATATATACATTAAAATCAAAGGTAATTGCATAAAAATATGTACACGAACATTGCCTCAGAGATGGCATAATACCAAAGAACTGTTCAAAAATGCTACACAATTGTTAGCTAAGAACAGGTGGTTATGCCACGTGAGACAATTACTAAAAATTAACGTAAAGTTAAAAAAAATTTTATAGTTAAATGTTAATGTTTAAAAAAATTAATTACGCGTTATACAAAGCAGGTTGAGATTGTGGGCAGACGGAGCCTGAGACGTGTGTAGAAGGTTGAACGCTCTCAGGATCAGGTGGTTCGATAAACGGTTTTAACCTGTCTATGCTTACTGATGTCGGTGTAGCGCCTTGCATAATGATGAAGTATTTTGGCTGTTTTAGTAAAATCGGGTAAGGACCGCGATACTTGGGTTGTAGTGGTGCAACAGCAGTATTGTTGCGAACGAGTACTCTCTTGCAGCTGTGGAGCTGTGGGTGAACGAAGACTGGACGAGGCGTGTGTCTCGGCTGCTGTTCGGACATGTTACCGAAATGAAGTCGAAGGCGGGTAGCTTCGTTTTGTGGGTCATCTTGTGCCGGTAGTAGACGTGGGAGCTGACTAGGCAGGCGTAGATCCATGCCATACAAGAGTTGTGACGCAGACGTTTTAATGGATTCTCGAGTACGAGAACGCATGGCCAGCAGAACTAAAGGTAGTGCATCGACCCAGTTGCCATTAATGGACGAGGATGCTAAAGCTGCTTTGAGTTCCCTATGCATTCTCTCTACCATGCCATTAGCTTGGGGATGGTAGGCAGTCGTCTGGCGTAAGATGCATCCCATGTACCGCAAGGTGGTTTTGAAACGATCAGATGAGAAGCAAGTGCCTCTGTCCGTGATGACCTCATTGGGAACACCGTAATTGGATATCCATGCAGAGATAAAACCGTTAGTTACTTCGTCTGCAGAAATGGTGCCAAGAGGTAATGCCGCAGGCCACCGTGTAAATCTATCGATCATAGTTAGAAGGTAGCTGAAACCTTGAACCTTTGTCAGATGAACTATGTCGATGTGGACGATGGCTAGGCGAGAAGTAGACCGAAAATTTTGCAACTTAGAACGAGTGTGTCGTGTGATCTTGTTTTTCTGACAAATTGCACACTCTGAGACCCATCGTTTAACATTCTGCCTAAGTCTGTGACCCCAGAAACGATCTGTAAGAAGTCGGACAGTCGCTTGGCTTCCTGGGTGAGAAATTGAGTGAATTGAATCGAAAACCTTTCTCTGAAGGCTGGTCGGCAGAACTGGCTTGTTGGGCTGCGTACCCGTGAAGTAAACAATTGGTAAGCCTTCCCACAGACGGCATATGAACTTGGTTGGGTGACGGGCTATTGATCTTTGAATGTGAATGTCACCGCGTTGTTCAGTTCGCAGGAGAGTTGGCGTTAGTGCAGGTTCACTGAGTGCCACGGAGTTGACAGTGAATGGTGACGGCGAAGGTGGTTGTAGAGAGACGTCTGGCCTAGACAGGGCATCTGCAATGAAGTTCTGTTTGCCCTTGACGTGAAAGACGTCAAATTGCCATTCGCTTAGACGAGAAAGCTGTCTTTCCACTCTGGCAGGGTACTTGGCGATAGATGAAGTTGCGTTTCGAAGTGCGCTAACTAGTGGTGCATGATCTGTGAAAACAACAAATCTGCTACTGCCAATGATGCTGATAAAATGGCGCACTGCGTCGTGGATGGCGAGAAGTTCTCGGCCGAAAGTGTCGTACCTCGTTTCTACTGGTTGGAGAGTACGCGAGTAGAAACTGATAGGCTTCCGAACTCCGTCGATCTCTTGTTCCAAAGTGGCTCCAATAGCGAATTCAGAAGCATCTGTCGTGAGTAGAAATGGCTTTTCAAAATCTGGATGCGTTAGCATTGTGGCATTTGCTAACGAGTTGATGGCAAGTCGAAGTAATTCCTCGTCTTCGGATGACCAAGCAATGATGGAATTCTTGCTAAGTCCTTTTCGGTTCCGCAGGTGCCTGCACAAAGGATAAAGTTGTTTTGAAAGGCCTGGAAGGAACTTGCGATAATAGTTTAGTACTCCCAGGATTTTCTGCAAATCGCTCAAAGTCCTTGGTGACTTGATATTCTTGATTGAATTCGTCTTTGACGGCAACGGTTGAATACCTTGGGCCGTGATACGATGCCCTAAGAAGTCGACGGATGAAGTTGCAATCTGCGTCTTGTCACAGTTGATCTTGAGTCCGTGGTTGGATAAGCGTGAGAGGACATTTCGTAGATGTTTCGCATGAGATTCTAGATCTGGACTGAATACCATAATGTCATCGAGATATGACATACAATAAGCAGAGTCGTCGCGAAGTATGTTGTCCATGAATCTTTGAAATGTCTGTGTAGCACACTTAAGTCCAAAAGGCATGTAAAGGTATTCGAAAAGGCCAAATGGAGTGATGACAGCAGTTTTCTCGATATCCTCTGGTGCTACCGGGATGTGATGGTAGGCTTGTCTAAGGTCAATTACTGAGAAGAAATTGCTGCCGTTGAGTTTTTCAAGTAATGTGTTGATATTTGGAATAGGATATGCATCAGATTTTGTCACTGAATTTAGCTTACGGTAGTCTCCACAGGCTCTGTACGATCCGTTTGATTTTGAGACTAAGTGCAGTGGTGACGCCCATGAACTTTTCGATGGTCTGATGATTCCCTCTTCCAAAAGCCTTGAGAATTCTTCTTGGGCAGCTTTCAGCTTAGCAGGAGCCAGTGGTCGCTTCTTGAGTGCAATAGGTTGTCCTTCTGTGACGATATGATGCATCGTGTTGGAGACTCGTAGATCGGATTTGTTAAGATCGAAAAGCGATTTGTATTTTCGAAGAGCTGCTGATATCTCTGCTGAATGATGCACTGGGGTTGGCTGAATGACCTGTAACTCCAAACGCTCGGAGGCAAGTGTCCAAAAGCTTTGTTCAAGTCCGGTGGAGGGGTCGATGATCTTTTGATTGGCAAGATCAACAATGAGCCGAAATTTTAGAAGGAAATCAAGGCCTATTATATTATGTGAGACCTTGGCAATGATGAAGTTGTGGGAAAATTCACGTCGTAGACCTATGTTGAGTGTGCGGTATTGGCAGCCATAAGTTGGTATGGGCTCGCCTGTAGCTGTTGCGAGAAGAACGCCTAGCGACATCTCGGCCATTGAATCACCTTTGAGAACTGAGACTGCCGCACCTGTGTCTACGATGTACTCTTCGCCAGTTTTGAAATCAAGAAGGTGCAGAAGTTCGTTTGGCTGTTTGGCCGGGTCATGCAAACAAGTAGGCTGGTGATAGCGACCGGCATTGTCTGTTTGGTTCTCTATGTGAAAAATTCGGCGTGGACGAAAAGAGTCGACAGGGATGTCGGATTGTAGTTGGCTTCTTCCCTGTAGCGCCGTTGATGCCGTTGATGTGCAGAAAGTACGGTCTTCTACTTCCTGCGCCAGACGTTTCCCGATACTGATGCACCCTTGTGCCTGCGGTCTGTTGTCCTCTCCGTCAGCTGTGGAAATTGACACTCATTCGGAAATTCTTCGGAACGACAAAGACAAACTTGGCAAGCATAAAAAACTTCTGGTGGTTATAACACCAGTTCTTTGGAGCATATTTATTAAATGATTGCGGAGATCTCGATCGCCGCCTACCATTATAATTTGACTTGGAAACGAATTTTGGTCGAGCATTCACATGATTTATCTCCGATTTGGTAATGGCCAATCCTTCTAGAACTTTGGCCATGTTCGCCACTGTTCTCTCTAAGGAGGAGATTCTATCATCTTGCGGGGGTGAAGAAAAGGATGATGGATTCACTTTGGGTTCCAAAACCCTATATTCTAACTCACATCTCTCAGATAAGTCATCTATAGAGAGAGTGTTGGGGAGCTGTCTGGCAAAGAGTTTTAATGTTTGGGGAAGATTGTTAATAAAAACAACCTTAGCCTCATGGTCAGAAATGTTGGTTTTATACCAACGTTTCCGTAATTCCCTCAGTATTTCTATGGGGCCAAGATTTGGCATATCTAACTGCGCATATTTGTTTATTATCTGCTCAGTTTCAGTGGGTCCAAGCAAGGATTCTACCTCGTTTTGTAGGCCCAAAATGGGATTAGGTAGCTTCCTAATGGCCTCAAGCTTAGGATAAATCCGTCGCTGCAATTCAGAAGGTAGTTTAGCAAAAACCTTTGACAGTTTTTGATGACTGTCATAATCAGGAAACGGGGAGAAAGCGGAGTCTACGCGCATAAAAAATAACTCACTATCTCCATCCCAAACAGGAACATCAATATCTAAAATTGGACCTGACATTTTAACAATCTTACGGGATCTTAAAAGCATAAATTTATAAGCAATATGAAAATGTATATATAAATGTATAAATATATAACGAAACGCTTACCCACAAACAGCTTCCACTGTTGCTTGATATTGTCCAGTACAAAAGGAAAAAACGAACAGAGGCCCCGATGGCCTTTGATGACAATGTATTATTATTTCAACACAGAACAGCGTCACTCCTTCCAAAAATTGAAATTGTCCTGTAGGGAAGACGAACAGAGGCCCCGTTGGCCTTTAGTGCCAATGAATTATTATTTTCAACAGCAAGAATAACACACTGCTTCCAAAATTTGAAATTTTCCTTTAGGGAAGACGAACAGAGGCCCCGTTGGCCTTTAGTGCCAATGAATTATTATTATGCTCACCACAAATTCACGAATATATGCCCAACAAAATTCCCAGAAAAACCAGGATCAGGGTAAAGAAAACGCAAATGTTAGTCGATTTATCCCAAACAAATGAAGAAGAAAGTCAATTTATTTATACCCAAAAAAAAATCAGATAAATAATCAATATCCTGGCGCGGTCGCCAATTTTGTAAACGCCCCGGCTTCAAGTAAATGCCGTACGACGTTACAAACTCGGTTAAGGTGCTCTGAATAGAGATTAGTTACTGATATGGGGGCCCTTAAGAGGGCCGGGTAATGCGTTCTCTTGAAGTCTTCAGCGTTGAAGATGTCCTAGAGCCTTGGGTGGACTCTGGTTGATTTGTTGCTCCCGTGGTTGAGCTGTGATCGCGTTGTGGATGGTGTCCTGCAGGTCCTGCACTCAATTGGCTCGTCTCTCCGGTATCCCGCAACAGGATGAGTAGGTATTGACAGCCGACAGAGCGCACACGTATTGACAACCGACAGAACGCACACGCGTGAAGCAGGTAGAAGGCAAATGCCACAACTGACTTGCATGGTAAATTACCGTGCTTAAATAGCATGCAATATGTGTACTTGCATACTATTGGTTAAACGTGGTTAGACGTGGTTAAACGGCAATTTGCTTTTTTCTCATTGGTGCAACGTAAATAAATTTGAATTTAATTTACGCAATATGTCGGCGATTGATTTGTGTCGTTACATTTGCGATTTTATTTCAAATTTTTGATGATATCTAAAATGACGATATTCTTAGTTCAATTCTGGCTTTTGACTTTTCTTTAATTAATAGCAAGAACCCAAGGAAAATATCATGTCAGCCGATTAAACTTTTCCAGCTGACACAAAAATAGGTTGGTTAACTCCGTGTCTAATTTTGAATAAATCTGTTGCTACATTTGAAGCAGTAAATGCCAATTATATAATTATTTTTTCGATGCTCAGGATTTCATCAAGTTTATGAATATATTATGAAGGCAAATATAAGAAAATATTACATTATATGGTAATTTTTTTCCAGAAAATCATCTGAGTTTTATTTAAAAATATTGAGATTTAATAGATGCATACACCCAACAGCATAATATATATATATATATATATATATATATATATATATATATATATAATCTCTTTTCAACAAATTGCTCATAAGATATCTAGTTTTTAAGTAAAATTAAAATTTCTTCAAATTATGTATAGACGTGCTTTCGACTCATCAAACCATCTGGATATACCATAAAGAATGAGGAAACAGAGTTCCTTTTATTTAAATTAAAATATAAACCAAGAAGTAATATATATATATATATATATATATATATATATAATTCAAGAAATTTCAAATAGAAGAAACACGACTAAATACGGTTTCTTACGGGGCTTAGAAAGCTACAGGATAATGGCATTGAAAGAAAAAACTTTATAGGTTTGCACTGTATTAGAAACTTGTATGACCTTCGAATACGGTAGCAAACACACACTAAGCTCTAATTAAATCTGAATTCTTTTCCTTGACACGTTTCATTCTTAACAGGACAGAACAGATTTATTTGTAGACATTCTTGCAAAAATAAGTTGGTATTTGCTCGGACAACGCGTGAATTCAAACTTCTACTGCGTCTGCTTACATTTGACTGTTAACAAGAACAAATCACAAACTGGATAACTTCGGCTACAGATTGAAGTAAAATTTTGCCTTTCAAACAAGGTAGAGTAAAAATGTTGCTGGACGTAATCAAAACTAAATTTATTGCAAAATATGCAAATGATAAAAGACGGAACGCATTTTTATTTGCCTATCTCTGCTTCTTCAACTTCGAAAACTATCACGGCGGGTTTCTTACATCATTAGACTTCTACTGATACGAAAAATGAGGTGGGTACCCGTAAATGGTAAAAGTAATGCGTATGCCATTCAACTCATTTTGCAATCAGCTAGGCAAACAAATACACAATGCCCTTTTCAGCATTGTCCTAACTAATTCTTCATTTCGATGTGCAGTAGCTGTTCCAATGCAAATATGCACTGCCCTAGATTTTCTTAGAGACAACTGTTTAGCTCTGCATTTCAATAACTCGTAATCTATATAACTGTTTTATAGTTCCACGATACTCAACATGCCAGGGTACATTCGTTCACGCATACACGAAAACGTAACGATTAAAGTCCATCCCTAGACCATGATATTGTCTGTAAATTCGACTATTCAAAGTGAATTAAATTCCAAACACAAATAAAACGATTTTCATATCCACAACTGAGAGCTCTACATTATTAAGTAAAGTAAATCTATGCAACCATTATTTTGATGACATAATTTTGACTTTGATCGGCGTGGGAAGAATTATGTAATTAAATCGATAAATTGCATCAGAGTATTTAATTTACAATTAAAAAAGAAGAGAAGGAAAATCTTGCATATATTGCTGGGTCGGTTAAACGAAATATTGATGACACATTGTGTTGATCAGACTCCACAGAAACACCTGGACAGCGCACTATATATATTTCATCAGTTACTGCCCATGCAAATAGAAAAAGGCTTATTTAGGAAATTGTTTACTTTGGTTTTGCGTTTATGTCTGCCTGACTTTTTTCAAGATGTTGTTACATGATGTACGTAGTACTTTTATCATTTATGATTTCCGGACAATTTTTTTAGTTAAGGATAAATCTAAAGATATAATGAAACCCGCTGTGAACGTTTGTACATTTGAAAAGAAACCGGTGTGCTCTGATCCACAATACAAATGTGAAGAGGCAATGAAGCGCATAAAATGTAGGCTAGTGCAGCGTGGGAGCTCGCATACTTTGCAGCTAGCGTAATTTATATTTTATTCATCGCCAAAATTCTACGAATTCAATCTGCATCTAACGTTATCTAACGTTTTAATTTTATTTATGTGCAAACCAATTTAGGCAGATACTGTAAAATATTGAATTCACACTTGTCACACCACCTCTACAGGTAAGAATATTTTGTCTAGTGATAAATGTGATATGCCAATAAAACGCTTTTCATTTTCAAAAGAGAGCTTTTTTGTGTGAGCATGCCTCCGTATTTTGAGTTAATTAAGATATTAGACACTGTCCAAAACGGTGTAAGCAGAAAAAATTTCTTGACTTGCGGAAAATCTGTTTATTTCCTGTTGTTGTACTCGTCAGACTTTGTTGCCGCCTCACTGGTTGCTAATGTTATATTTGGTGAAATTGTACTGAATATATGTTTTGCTTCTTCTTATTCGCGGTCACTTAAATGCCACAGCGCTTTGATGAAATTTTGAACGTTCTTAAATGACTGTTGGTGTTTTGTAGAAAATAAATCACTTTGTGAATAATGGAGTTGTTAGTAGTGTTACCGTTGTGTCCAGTTTTGATTATATGATCTGAAATCGCTTATTTGAAAAATGGTGCTACCATTATCTGAATTAATGTGTGTGACTCAGTTTGATTTGATCCTATTTATTAGCTGCTTCTCAGTTCTTCCAATGTATGTCCTACCGCACATACAATAAGACATTTGGTGAAATAAGACAGTTAAACTTTACACTCCAAAACTTTGCTCTCTATGTGTTGAATTTGGTGTTTACTAGAGTACGAAAGGTTTCTGCGCGTTGTTGTATTTATTTTTTTAGTCATTTGTGAAGCTCTGTTGATCTTCTTGTTACTGTCTTCCGCTACGCGAACCGAGCGAGGTATTATGTTGACATTAATTAATTAATCCGAGTTACTTTTTTATATTTTAGGGCCCTAATATTATAATGAATTTATTGTCCCAAGGACGAAGATTTCCAACGTATACTTTTCGTCAAGCTGTTATTGTTCTTTTAAAACAATTGAATGAGGACAAAAAAGGAGCACGCTATACTTCTCGTCCTTGTGTGTAAACTTTAATCCTGAACCGGCTTTTGTGATCTGTTCTGAAAAAAAGAACAGTAGATCTAAGCACAAATTCGATGAAGGATCGGAGAATTGGAGGATGATTTTGCAAAAATAATTCAACCAGGATTAATTAATTGATATTAATATAAGATTTGCTCAATTCGGGTTATGGAAGAAAGTACTGGAAGTTTCTACCTTAAACAACCGATCAGAGGAGATGATCAGTATCAATATTGATTGCTTTCTTCAAATTGCATATCGTTTACAATTTCAGATTTAAACGGATCTTTTTTCTAATTAAACAATTTAAGTTCCTATTCCACAAAAAATCCGTCCTATTTTATAGCAAAAAATCGATTTTTTAACATATTATGTGTTTTAAATTCATAGGAAAGAAAATAATATTACTCTCTTTTCTAATATTCTTTATCCAATCAATGCAGTATACATAAATAAAATTTACCAGTATACAGGAAAAATTTAAATTGTCCTTTCTATTAAATCCAAACTAGAACCAACTCTACAGCTTGTTTAGAAACCTTCTACTACAAACCTGCATGCACTTCATTGCAATTCAGCACTTCAAAACTATTACATTTTAAAATTTCGCGGGCTTGTTGCAAACTTTGTAGAATTTTTATTGTTAATATCAAGAAACGATTAACTTTCAATTTTATTGTTAAAAACCAGTTAACATGTGAGGGCTTTCACATGAAATCTGTATTAGCACAAGAAAAATAAATGACGACAGATGAATGAAAAAATATTTTCCTATTTAAAAGCAGAAGGGATTAAATGTAAATATAAACTCGCTCAAACTCAAACATTGATTGGAGCAAACAAAGGCTTGTGTTCAATACAATAATTAGGTAGCAAAGGCATGCGTTACTAAAATTCTTCGAAATATCGAATTTATAGACTTTTTAAAACTTCGGTGAAGCCTTTGCAATCGGATAAAACAGGTGATAACTGTCCAGTACACAAGAGAATTACTAATCACTGGTCAACTTTATCTAATCTTTCTTCGCCAAACAGGTTATTTATATATATATATATATATATATATATATATATATATATATATATATATATATATATATATATATATATATAATGACGTAATAGGTCGTAAAATCAAAAGGTCTAACATTATTTGGCAAAATAATTTAGAATGTAGTACATGCTCGTTATGGTTAATATCTAATGCATTGGGACGATATGCGGAAATTTAATTAAACATTTTGCTCGTTTTCTACCTTACCACGTCTCAAGTCGTAATTGACCTAATTTGTTTCTTGGTACACCAATTGCACCACGTAGGACACCCAACATTTCGAATAGTTAATTTCCTGTTGTGTCTGAAGACATGAAGGTCCAAATAACAATTTAAGATTAAATGGATGTTAAAAGTTGAGTTGCAGCTTATTTTTTTCATAAGCGTCTGCTTGTATGACAATATCGCACTGGATAAAAATCACCTTAGTATTCGCCAGTGTTATGCCAAAACCGTGTCCTATGTATTTCAATGCTTAAAAATCGATTTTAAATTCATTAATTTCATTATGCCGATAAATACTTGCAAGCATAGTAATGCGTGGTTCGTCGGTATGACAAGCAATACAAGCAGATTCCAACGAAATTATGAAACACAGGTTACAGTTTGTAGTTGACTAATGCATTATCATAAACAAACTCACTTTGACTCGCTAAGTAATAGGTTAGCCTGACTAAAGCGGATAATTTTTTTTCAGCGGCGTGTATTTACTATCCACTCTAACACGCCTGCAATTCTCATTTTGCTGTAACTTTTTTTCACTTGATTCATGTGACTGCGTTACGATCTTTTAGTTGCCACTTGGTGTTCGAATATTTGGCACCTATCTTAACCATGAAAGGATTAAAATTATTTTTTTAATGTGCGTTTGCTGTAGATTCAGTCGTTGAAAGACAACTAAGGCTGGTGACGCAGGACAAATGGGATTCTATCAATGTTTTCCTTGCCGCTTAGTCTTTATGTAGTTGAATCTATAAACATTTCGAAAATTCTTATGATGGGTCGACCTGTGTATACATTAGAGGGCAAAAGTCGACATGATGCGGAGGAAAATAATGACTGGAATTCAATATCCTTTGAAAAAAGAATGCTTAGATAATAGTTAAACTACCTTTTGTTAATAAATTTAAATTTTAACAGCTTATTAAATTATAATTACTATGCCGATAATTGTGGAAATAGTGCATTAACCCCAATATTTAATACTCAAAACTTAAATATGCACCCAATTTTCACAATTTATTCGGTTGTTGAGGCTGAATGTGTTATCAGTGTTTGATTTAATCAAAAAACCGATTTGACTCTTAGGTTATTCGGTTGTGTGTCTGCCTTGAAATGTAGAAGAGCATCCAAGCGAATGACCATGTGCGTTCACTTCGTTCAGTAACCATAATGCAAGAGTCAAAATTGCACGTAACTCTAGATTTTAATGTGGTACTGACAGAGATAAAACTGTGAATTCTGTTATTTAACTCCAACCAGTATCACTTGCTTTCATAACAAAAAAATAATGCTATCTGGTCTGATGTATGATCTAAATATGCGTTCTAGGTTTTTTAATTTCACATACATGCTGTTCATTTAATTTGATAGTGAATAAGATAAAATGAATTTTTGTACAAATTTTCTATAAATATACCTTATAATGTTCATTTCAACTTTTAGAAACAAAAACCAAATTGTCAATAACTATAGTAGGAGAAATAATAAAATTGCTATCACAGAATACAGGATAAATCCACATATATTGTGTTTCTTGTGATTGGCAGGAGAAATTATTATTAAAATAGCTACACTGTGGATCATTTTTCAGATCGTTAATTTAAAAAAATTCTAAGCTCTCATGTTTTATTAAAGTGAGTTCATGCTCCAATTTTTAGATGAATTATTGCGTGTTTTAAGTGAAAATTGGTCATTTGGTCGCACAGACATTTTCTACAAACAGACGCATTTTCAACGGTCTCTTTCTGTAGTAGACAGACAAATTGGAAAATTTTAACAGCCCTGTGTTAGAGCAACCTTTGACAATAATATTTAAATTTCAGCATTTTAGTTCGCCTGTAGTTTACACTTTTTAAAAGATTTGTGCCGAAATTTTCCATTATATTTTATTTATTATGAAACTGATTACGTTTTTGTTAGTTATTTAAAAGAAATGTGTACGTATTGCTTTTGACAATTAACTGTTTATTCAGTGTACCATTAAATTTGCTACAAAATTTTCATGTCATGACTTACCTGAGTATAATGTGGACCTGTTCATCATTAATGGTCACGATTTGTATAATGTTTATAATTGCAGCCAGACATTGCACGGACTGCCTTTTTAAAACGGTGTTGAAAGATAGATTGATTTTAATTTACCTTTCCATTAAACTAGCATTTTTTTAATATAATACATAATGAAAATATTGATTATAGGTTCTTACGTAAAAGCATTTTGTGCATGATAAATAGACTAGAATAATCGAAATATTTGCAGATTTCAGAAAAACCATTAACATTGCGGCAATTGATATTATGGCTTCAGTGAACGTACAAGATGTTGAAGTGGCCAACTTTGAGGCCGAGAATGCTCGAACGGCTCGATCTTAAGCTAATGAGTATACAAGAGAATGTCCACACAGAAGTGTAAGAATTAAAATGATGCTAAATAAAGCGAATGTTTGAAGTCTTAGTCGGGCAGTCATAGCAAAACTACCGCCAGTCGCAAGCACTGACGCGTTTCAACCTTGCATGATCATCATCAGAGTACGACGGCAAACTGACTAGCGAGGGTCAAACCGCATTGCATATATACGCAAAGCAAACTTACGCATACATTGTACTTGACAGGAAACAGTTAATGTTTTTAACTGCATATAAACTGTGCAGCCGACCTTTCCAGTGAAGTACAATGTATGCGAGGTAAGAGCCGCATATCTAAGATTTCGTTCCACATATACGCAATACGGTTTGATCCTCGATAGTTAGTTTGCCGTCGTACTCTGATGATGATCACAGAAGGTCGAAACGCATCAGTGCGTGCGACTGCGTTAGTTTTGCTATGTTATTCGACGACAGATATACTACAATGGGATTGGTGTTTATTTTAAGCTCGCAAACGTTAGCTAATGAATTGTAGGCTTGACCGACCAGAAATTTGTAGATTGTATGGTGACTGTCGAATAAGAATTACCAGTTGACCTGGCGTGTGCAGACTTTAAACAGATAGTGTTGAAGCACATCAGTTCGAAGCCTCAAGAGGAGTATTTTGGGAATTCTACAAGCTGTCTATGGATAAAATTGCACGCATTAGGAATTTGATTTTCTAGGTATTTAATTTTTTGCCTGAATTTGAAACGCATGAGGTCATCATATTCATGCTACTAAAACCTACCAAATATGGTGCTCTGTTGAGCACTCCTGGGAGTGTGAATGAAAGTTTCCAGGCTCTACAATGTTCGGATATGATGAACATCGCACTGAGGCCAACGGCACTACTGATGAGTCTAGCTACAACCTCCAACACGGGCAACAAAACATCTGGGAACATTTCACGGCATAAACAGTGCCTCGGGGTAAACAGTGGTAGTTAGTGGCTTGGAAACACCATAATATGTAAAAACATCGTTTATGAGCAGTACATCGCACATGGTGTAGCATGGTCAGAATATTTCGCCAAAAGAACGGCCATTTTATTGGGACATTAGAGTGAATCCCTTCAAAAATTTTTTTATTGAAGTTGCTGTCCAGAAAGTAAACACTTTCGGTGCTCAAAATTATTAATTTTACGAACAAGGACAAAAAGACCATTCTACACTCTGCACAGAACCAGGTGGGCGCGAAGAAAATATCTTCCGTAAACATTGCCACACGCAAGGATTTATATTAATGCTAAAATTTAAAACCCTTCAACAGTCAGCCTCTGACTATGCAATTCAATACTTGAGCCGATTTTCCGTTGCTACTCAATGCTTGGATGTTTCACAAAGCACGACCTTAAAGATGAAATTTGTATCATTTTTCTGGCGCGACAACAAAAGCTGCGAGAAATAGATGCAATAATAAATAATGACATCAACTCTTTGTTTTTTATTTCAACTAATAACCTGATAACCCTGTTTGGTTTAGACTTTATAAAGAAGAAGGTAAAGACCATTGATTGCTCTAATAAACCTATATGCCGCCCATGATCGCATAGTTTGATTGCCGTACTTTAGATAAAAAGAAATCCGGCGCAGGAGGAGACAAGTCGACTTTCCTGGATGAGGAAAGAATTTAGAAGCCAGAAAAACTCTATGTTGCAGGTCCCTGATAACAAGCAATGAAATTTTCTTGCGATCAATCGCTTTAAAATACCTTTAGAACTAAACTACACATGAAAAATGACTATATGGTGCTCTTTCAAAAAATAGCAGGTTCAATTCAGGTTACACGAAAAATGATAGAGGCTGGTGAACTTGAGTAAATTAACCGTTGTTAGGCCGCAACACAACTCTCACAGATTAATTCGACGGCTAAGCGAGCATTCCAGACGATGCCAAAGGTATTGCCATGTTAATGCAATGACGCATCCGGTTCATGGCGAGAAATAATAAATTTGGTGGAGCAGAATATTCAAGTTTTGTATCAAAAGCTACACAATTTGCTCCGGAAACTATGGTCTATGGCAAGCAGATACTTCGGTCAGACGGATTTGTGGCATCAGAGTCCTACAATAACTGTGCTACTACAGGTAAACAGGAGCATGCACAACAGATAATTTAAGTTGTGCGATCCTACGAGCGACAAACATGGCCGACGAGAAACACGTGCCAAGCTACGGGCCAGGAATGAGTCATGTTGCAAAAGGTAGAGCCCATGTTGCTACACTTTTTCAGAATACAGGATAAAAGCCGTGCATAATCTCAGGAATTACGATGAAGCTGTATCAGGCATATGATTGAAGCAGGAGTCAAGTCTTCAAAGTAGATAACACGTAAGATTTTGTTTTATTCGAGGGACGCGCTTTATTCTAGCAAGCTTCTATAAATAATTAATAAATAAAGCGTGTTTATTAAAATTGCTTCTTGTTCTAACTGGGGTAGATTTGGCAGTATAATATCAATCCAAATTTATGCATTGGTGGCAGAATTGGGTTAATTAAATTTATGCTGGATGAAAGAGTAATCTTGAACTACGTGGGAGTCTGTATAAACGATCCAACTAACATGAGTGATTATAATACTCGGTTTAGTAAAAATCATTATTTTCAAGAGTCCTTTACATAAATGGGTACTTTTATTTGATTAAACGAACATTGGTTGCGCGGGCGGTGATAACAGTTTTTAAATTATGGTTGCCATCTTTATATAAACATCTGTTACATTATATATATATATATATATATATATAAGCTTAGCATTTTGTATTACAAATAAAACAAATCATTTAGTGGGATGGTGCTGTCCTTATTCGGAACTTGTCATGTACGGCCCATGACAGGGATCGATATTGGATACGTCTTCTGCTTTGGAATCTGATGCTCCTACCACTGGGCAACCTTGCCGCTAGATACACACAATTTTTGGTTTTTTTAATCTCATGTTTCTTGGTTAGACTTTACATTACGTGGAGCTTATATGACATCCGTTTAGACTTGAAGTTCCAACTAAACATCACAAAACTGTCATTATACAAAATGATGCATGTGGAAGTGGTATTGACTTTACCATTTATATAATCAGACGAATATTGGTTTCGAGGGATTTGATAACAATTACTTCAATAAAAGTTTTTAATAAAGATATAAAGACTGTCCCATTATGTACATAAATTTGTCAGTATAAACTAAGCTTTCCCTATAAGAAAGAAACCGTTCTACATTTTCAGGTGCACAGTTAATATTGTTTTAATTGATTGATGGGTTCACACTGGTCCCGTGACACTGAAGCCGTCTTTACACTGCTTGTCACGAAATGTTTGTGAATTGTGATTTGCCGAAATTAAATTCACAAACATTTCCCGACAAGCAGTGTAATGACAACTTAATAGGAACGAGAAGAGTTAGAATCATTTAACCAATTAAAAATTACAAACTTTACACCTGGAAATGTAAATGAATCACGATTTTACCGGCCTACAAGTGTAATCAATTGTTCCGCAACCGTCAATTGTTGTAACAGCTCAAATAATGATGGCACTACGCAAACTGAAATTACTATTAAGTATTAACCCACATAACAAGAAGTCAGTCGATGAGAACGACATCAGAAGCTCTATTGTCAGTGGTACCCTAAGTTAAGGTGTTAGTATATCATGATATTTACAATTGCAATTGACAATTCGAATTATTAGCTATGTTGAATATTTTTTGCTGCTGAGAAATAATATAAAATAGTTATATACTTATTGTTGCGCAGAACTTATATATGGAAATTTGGATAGGTGTTAGGGATAAAACAAAGTCAGCACGGACAGAAAGTATAATCCCACGTGCCTATTTGTTACTTGCTTATTGACGACTCATCTGAAGGATCCGGTATTACTCCCTTTATTCACTATATATTTTTGTGAGGAATGTGGCGAAATAGGTCAGTACAATTTCCTATACAAATGTGTAAGCCTGCAAGATTAGAGCTAACTGCATATAAAATCTTGGGCAATGCGACTTCAAAGCCAACTCACTATAAAATAAAAATACCGATCCTGTAATGGATACCAACACTATGGCTGCAAATTCGATACGAGGTACGAACACTATGGTTGTCGAATCATTACGTGGCACCAACAATATTCTTGCCACGTCGGTAAAAACACAATGAATTTCAAGATATGCTAAATTTCAACAAAATTAGGATTGAAAACTATTTCAAATATAAAATGGTGATAGGACTTAGTAAGGTTTCCTGCTGATGAGTTTCCAGTAAACACGAAATGTATGTGCACATGAGGTTGCACCTTTCCTTCATGCTGACTTTGTTTTGTCTTCCTGGTCCAATTTGAACTAAATATTTTCCTTGCGTATTTGTAGTGACGACTTTATCTTTAGTCTTGATATTGCCACATTTCACGTGTATGAATATTCTATCTGGTGTGAGGCGGGAGGGTGGACGAATATGAGTGCATTTAGACAGCACTTGGTGCTTTTTTAAATAAGTTTCAGATTAATAATTTTTTCTATTTAGTAATTACTATTTAATTAAATTATTAATAAATAAAATATTAAGCACAATTATTATATGGATTTTATGCTTCCAAGTTATAGCTTTATCTTCACAACTGTAGAGTATTCTAAGTTGAACAGAATAGCCGAATCGGAAATCATTTCAGGAATTGCGTAGCATAGCGAACAGGAATAATTTGCTAGTTTCAAGCGTATTACTTTATTTGATTATTTATTTACTAAATAAATAGGACAAAATAATTGTTTTTGTTTAAATTTCAAGGAAACTGTCTACATAAAGAGTCCTCAAAAATATTAGTTTCAGAAATATTCAATGAATGGAGCACAAATGAACACAGTTTAGAACGGGGCCTGGAAAATCGCAGTGTACAGACAAGTTTTTTTCAATTATGGACAACTGTTTATTCTTAACAGAAAAGTATGCTCGTAAACCAAGCTTTAATGGTACGTCGGATATTTCACATGATGAGCATTATTTAGTTAAATATGTACATGCAATAACAATCTGTTGTGCACACAGTAAGTTGGTATTAAAATAAATTATTGAATATGTCTTTCCGCACATCCGGTAGGATTTCCATATTTTAAACCGAGTAAATATCAATTTAAATGAATTGCCTATTTTTCTTTTTCGGGTGAAACATATATTTACATTGGTCAAGTGTGCAAAATAAAATATTGCCTAGTGATGGGTTTGACTTTGGCTTCAAACTTGGCCAATATACTTTTATGGATGTTGGAAGAAAAGAGCTTCGAATTATATTGTGAAGTGAAATAATAATGCCATTAAGTTGATGATATATTTTTTGGCTTATGTCACAGTTTTGCTTTGATTTTAATAAGTTTTACCAGAATTGTCGATTAACTATTAAATAGGAAAGGATGAAAGTCACAAATAAAATTAATTAATATATTGTGTACAAAGGCAATGCGTACATATTCGCTTGACGGATTGTAGAATTAGTTTGATGGCGTGCGTAAAACGCTTATTATAAACGGTTTTCAGTGACATTTTACAGATAGGTAGAAGCATAATTATTTAACCAAACTCATGGCGAATCTTTGTAAAATTGATAAGTACCCGGTGAAAGTTGACCTATAGTGAAAACGTGAGAATGCAATAAGCGGCATAAAAGAAAGATTATGCTCGTCGGCGCAGTTCAATTTTTTTGCAGCTAAACTGGATTCGATTACATATATCTCCTAACTTCGTTTAAATTGCAAAATTCTTCTGCAATCCGCATCTAAAATGCATACAAATTGAATTGCACTTGTATCAATCCAATTTAGAAATCCATAATTATTGGGTAATAGGTGTTGTGCACCTAATAACAAATTAGTTCAATTATGACCAGAAGGATAAACCAAAGATAGTATGAACGGAAAGTATAATCTCGTGCACACTCGTTTCGTGCTTACTGGCGACTCATCAGTAGGAGCCGGTATTACGCCCTTTAACCACTATATATTTGGGTGAGGAATGTGGGGAAATTTTACCGTCCAATTTAAATTGTATATATAACATATATAGTGAGTTGGTCGTATTATCGTAAACTTTATATGAATTTAGCTCAACTACTGCGGGCATAAAAATTCATATAGGAGATTGTACCTCCAATTTTCCCACATTAATCACCCAAACATATAGAACTGAAGAGTCGCCAGTAAGCACGAAACGAATGTACATAAGTACCTTCCTGTCTGCGCTGCCTTTTCGTTCTGGTCAGATTTCAAACTAATTTTAACTAGATATGCATTACCTAATATTAATTGTATATATATATATATATATATATATATATATATATATATATATATATATAATAGTTCTCCTATCAACCAATATCTAAGATCCAATAGAATTTGAATTCACGATTTGCAGAAAATTTCAAAAATTAGACTGGTTTTGTGCATTCATCTGGAAAAGGACATTTCTAGTCCTGTGAGGAAATACTATATGCCGATTAACAACTATTAAATTTTAATTAAGGCTAGGTTTGTGAGGATGATTGCTATTTGGAGGCTATTGCGATAAACAATCGCTGTCCAACACTGTGCAAACATAAAATTTGTTCGTGCATTGCCATAACCACAATAAATTTTAAGTTCCGTACGTAAATGTTTTAAGTATGTTCCTTTTACTTAATTTTTTGGACGAATATTTTTGGATTATTTATTTGGATCTATTTGCCAAATTAAACTAGACGAATTAATCCGATATTATTTTATTATACAGATATAGGCCTAGATTATATAAACTGACACGTCTATGCAACTTTCGTTATAATCCTACTGAACTTCTCAAATGTTTTTATTGATTATTACATGGCAATCTGGGGATTATTGTTATACACAAAATGGGATAAAATATGCAAACAATTACCTTATTCTAACTACCATTGTCTACATTGTCATTCCAAAATTTTAAGAGCAATTTCACGGCTATTTTTTTAAATTTTGGGCTGAACACAATTGCGAGATATCAACGAAAATTTTCAATTTGGTTTAAACTTCCTCATTTATACTTAAGGTTATACATAATAACAAAAACTGACTTATCATTATAGAAGCAAAAGTCATGTTTGCGTGAGTCTGCGTGTATTTAAATTTGTCAGTCATTCAGTTAAGAGTAATGACCTGCATGTGTATGCTCATCTAATTGAAAGTGCAGTGATCACATGAAATTTACTGACGTTTCATTAGATAATCACACGTCCTGTTTGTGGGTGTGTTAATAAGTTTACAGTATTCTGTTAACGATAATTACAAGCCTGTGTACGTTCACCTCAATGGTACTACAGTGTATAATGTAAATTTCACTCTGTATACGTCAAAATAGTTAAATGAAGTTAGTTAAATGAAGTATTTACAGGTGAGAGCACTGGTAAGATGGGGGCAAGTTAATGTATTTAGGAGTCGAAAAATTCTGCCTCGATAATTATCCAAGACTCAGTAAAATAAGATAAGAATTTCATCTTAATTAAGGTAAGAAAAGAAAATTCAGAAAATTTACTACTACGATAAATATTATTGTAATATTGTAGGGAAATGTGATATTGAACGTAAAGATTAATAATTATCATTGCACTGAACAAGGCACCTATGTTAATAGGTCCATTAAAAGAGAACAACATAATGGACGAACATAAAATTAACCATAATTAATTAGGAGATCGTTAGATATTTCCTACACAATATAGGTTATTCTTAGTCCATACTTCTTAATCTTAATATTTGTGAGTTTCTATTTCTGATTTTGAGCTCTGATCTAATTCAAGCCTTGTGGTTTATCCACATCTGTCTCGAACATTCGGTTATCTCTCGATTCAGATTTAAAAGGTGCCGTGATCAATCCTGCAGACAACCTACGAATGTTTCGCTCAAAGGCAATTCATCCAGTAGACTGGTTTCGACCTTATTAAACGAATGTTTCAGGTGGATGTTTCGGGTCAATTTGCTAACTTTAAGCACACGACACAAACTAATTGACAAGCCTTAGTTCATATTACAGTTAGTTTAGAATACTTACTTTTACATATTAGCAGATCTTCTTACATTAACTTACTCCTCACCAGATAAGCGTGCTCCGTGAAAGTGTGAGTTTGCATGCGTATACGCTGTAAAGTATTAAGATAAATATGTTTATATTCATTTTGTAAAATGGAACTGCAGTTCCTCTGAACTATTCAGACCAACTTACTTCTTGTAATTTGTTAAATGTAACAGTTTTGTAGGCGTTACTGGTTAGAAAGTAGACCAACCAAATTAAATACATTAGTCGCAAATCCCTGTTGGCGTAAGTACCCAAGAGTTTGTAAAACAAAATATATAATTAAGAAGAGAGTTTAAAATAAATGTAGATCAGAAAAAAAATTTGAAAGTGATCTGGGAGATCATTAAAATATTGAACAGTAAAGGTGATATTTAATTTCAACTTTCATTAGTATGAGTTAAATACTGCTTGTTATGGAGACCTAATATTAATGCAATTGTATATTAGGTGTTGCGAACCTATTAACGAATATGTAAATCTGCAGTTGTAGAGCTAACTCCATATAAAGTCTACAACAGTGCGACTTTAGTGCCAATTTATTATATATGATATGTATCACAATCCTGTAAAGAATACAAACGCTATGCCTGTTGTGTCATTGGTATGAATCTAATCTATAAGGTCACAATGTTAATCTACACTGTAGGAAAATTAAAAATACCGGGTGAAATTATTGACTAATCCTCAAACAGGTGAAAGAACTTCAAGTACGCTATATATCAGACTATGAGAACACGTCGGAGTAAGGATGATAGAGTGAGAACATTTTGAGCTGTAGAATATTTTTACCCTGCACCCTGACTTCACGATTTCAAATGAAATTATATATTATTATCAAATTTCTTACAACCTCATCTTATTGGCTTGCAATAGAGAAACCGGAAAAATGTATTTTTCATTATCCTCTAATTAACATACAGTAATTTTCGTATTTTATCACGATTTGCATTTATTTTAAACGTAAATATTTACTATTCTCCAATAGCATTTAGCTGTACCATGCGTTGCGATTTTAACTTCTATTGTTTTTATTAAGCCGACTATTGAAATCCGTTGATTAAAAATGGAAAAAAAACTAATTATTAGACAATCATACAGCTAAATAATTACTTGTTAATCTTCAGATATTTTGTTTCTTTTTCGTACTTGTAAATTTTGTGGATTTTTACTTAACACAAATCAGCTTATTACCTTTTGTTATTTTTAAATAGTTTGTCATTCATTGTCTTTGTATGCAATTTTATCACCCCTAGTTGTTATGGTAAGACTGTCCGCTGGATCTAAAACACGAAATTTCATTAGAAGTAAATTAAAAATAGGCGGTACTGTGCTCTACCTTAGACACCACCGAATGCAAAATATTTCGTTGGCTTATTTTATTGAATAATTAATAATTAATAATAATTATTATTATAAAAATGACGTTATTTGCGCTATTGTCGAAGTAAATACTGGGTTAAATTGCATAGAAAAAACTATCATGATTTATTGCGTAGTATGTCTCATATTGATTTAAATATTAAGATAATATTTCAGAACGGAAAACTGACGCAAAATGAATGTCAAATTGGCAACGGTTTGTTTCCCGTCATTCCTGAATGTTAAATTCCGAAATGCAGACATTTAACTGATGAAGTATATAATTCTGTATTTATGCATACACAAATATATATATATATATATATATATATATATATATATATACAGGAGAGAGGGAAATTATTTGAGTATATATCTAGGCAAATACCTCCATTTACAGGCTTTATCAGCATATAGGGATCGGTGTGTGATTTCAGCTAAGGTTTATTTTAGTATTGCAAGAAAGACTTCAATCTCATTCATCATCGAACAAATCAATTCTAGTGTCCATTGATTTTGGCTTACCCATCCTACTTTGTGAATTTTTAGCATATCTCACACACGGAAAGGTTTCAACTGGCGCGGCATGGTTTTCCACAATTGCCGGGTAAGTTTTTTATATCGAGATCTGAATCTTGATAAATATTAATGTTATCACCGCCCGCGAAACCAATGTTCGTTTAATATAATAAAACACAGTGAGTCTGATTTCGTGACCACAAATTTATTTTAATATATTTCACAACCAAAAGTCGTGAGTTTTAGAAGCACAAATTTCTGTTATTCTAAGGAAATGAAACGATTGCCGGAGGGAGTATAATATAACCGTCCTGTTTAATTTCCATGCCTAATGGGTTGTAGACCAAAGTTTTATAGAGAGCACACAGTAAATAACGTGTTCTATTAGTTGGAAAAATTCAGTTTAGCTAATATTTTCATGTTAGAAAATAGAACTTAAAAGAATTAAATGATTGCAAAACTGGATTAATCAAAATATCCTGATCTGCGTTTTGACTATTACAGGCTGAATTCTAGTTGTTTTATTTCTTCAAATCATTTCGATGGCCTTGGACGAAAATCTTTATCGATTAATTCATCATCAGAAGTTCTAAAGCACAAATTATTGAACTAAGTAAATCAATCTACATATTATTTTATGTGGAATCAAATTGCACTACTTAAACGTGGTTTAAACACAGTTATTCCTAGTGAAAGATCAGTTAGCATTTAGGTAATTATAGACGCTGTCGAAAAAAAATTAAAATTTTGGTGTATTATTTGAAAGACCATGCCAGTTAAGTTTTGCATCTCTCGGAAAGTAATTCATTATTCGTTCGCATAAATAGTACTTCGTAAAGATTTGAGTTCTATTCAAATGATCCGCAGTAAATTGTAGCTACGAGAGTGAATTAATTTGGTAATAAAAGTGGAATTTAAAACTAGCCAAGCACAGAATTAAAATTTTGTTATTTAACTTGCCTAAAATAAGCCTATCGGTTTTATTGCATACATGATGAAATTTTCACAACTTATTAAACATCCGTTTTGAAGTATTTTAACTACAACTTATTTATTATTTCATTTTCTATTTATATAATATTATATTAAATGTGTAGTTAGCATATTGCTAGCAGGAGAGAGTCTTTGTTTCTGATTTGTCAGCAAGTGTCATAAAATGCAGTGAATAAACTATAACACAAAATTTTTTGCGTTTAAAACCGTTCAATGTAGCCAGACTAATGCTTATATGTAACCAAATTATTCATAGCTTTGATAAAAGCTGATTTCATTAATCTTTTTGTATTTAAAAGGCAATTTTCGAAAATATTATTCTTTAAAGCATACAGGCAGATGTTTTTTTATAATGATATAAAAAAAATGCCTGGGTTACAGAAAAAGAACAGTATGCAAAAGCTGAAATATTTTTGAGGATTAAAAAATATTTGGCTATGTTAAAAGAATTATCAGTGAATTGTCAATATTAATTTGAACAAGAATCATATTAGCTATTCATCAGATTTTGAATCCGTACATTATTTATTGAATAATATGCTTTTTATATAAAGTAATTAGATTTCGACGCTGATCAATAATAGTTTTTATCGTACTTTCAAGTACGAACCTTTTTTCACATTGTTTATATTTAATGCAATGTTATTTCTCAAAAAGCGGGTATAGTTTCTTTAAACAATTATATAAATATTGTCCATAAATGTTTAAACAGACGTTAAATGGTGCAAAATTAATGCAAATGACTTAATTAAAACGTTATTGCTTTTAAATGTAATGTTATCTGTTAATACTATTACACTGACTACGTCAAATTCAAACATCAAAATGTGAACTAATTAGTCAAACTTTCTTAATATTTTATTATCGAAAAATGTTTTAAGCAGAATCATATTTACTGTCAAATTTTTGATAAAAAACAATTTAAAAGTAATGAATAAATATTTTTTTAAATAATTAATATAATAAATATAATAATAATAAATAATAATTTAATATAATATAATATATTAATGTAATAATAATATTTCATATTGAATCCATCAAAAATTATATGCACGCCTGTTTATTGCCGAAACCTATATACATTTATTTTAAGATGTCAAATTACAAAATTCAGTGCACTAAGGCAAATGAAATATATCGTATAAATTCTGAAATAGTATCTTCTTTATACTTTGTATTGTATTGATGAGAATATCAAATCTAGCACAACTTTTTAGAATCAAATTTTTGTATACAAACCATCGAAATATAACAATATTTTCGTCGTTTCATATTATTAAATATGTAATGTACGATCCTATAAGATGAGCTACCTTTGTGGTAGTGCCACATTTTTTGTGATGATATATTATTGAGCATTTGGTGCATAGTTCTAATTAAGTGTTAACCAAGAGAGATATACATACGAAATAAATTATATGGTTTATTTAATTTACTGAGGGATAATTTTTTAAATAAAGGTATAAATTTTTGGACGTTGTGCCATGATTTAGAATAATATCACCTAATATAATAGAATTACGAAACATTTGCACTGGTGTCACGCAAGTGTAAACATATATTTAATAAATAATCGGCTTCATAATATTTTATTTAAATATAATCATATTCTGTTAAAAATTCCGCACGCACCGATCTCCATGCGGAACAAATTTACCTATTGTTATTAACGCTTATAAATTTATTGTTTAAAACTTACATGTATTTGCAAACACGATCACGGGCTTGTATAAATGAACAACGATTATTAGAAAAAAATTAACGTAGAAAGTAATGCTTTCGTATAAAGAAACGGTGAGAAATCGTATTTATTCTATTCAGATTGCAGCTGAAAGGGGCGCCTAAAGTCAGCTTTATAGTAATGTGCTGCGTGACTAATGGACTCTTGCCACTATAAACTGGCACTAAGCCATATATCTACATAAAATTTGATCAGATGTTTATTTATATATTTATATATATATTTATATTGATGTTGAAACATTGACTGGGAAAGGCAAATAAATCCCCACATATTTATATATTACAATAATGCTTTCCAATGGCTTATAAGTAACAATGGTCTATCAATCAATTAATGTTTAATGATTTATTGATTATAGTATAACTCTTTTTAAGTAATTAAATGATTGTCTGATTGTTTTAATTTAAGTCTTACCTGGGGGTTTCCATTTAGTTTTAAATATAGTGACATTTGAAATAAAATTTCTGAAAATCAGATATTTATATTCGTTTATAATATAAATTCACATACTCGCTTTTTATTTCTTTTGTTGTTAAAACATCATACGTCACACAATGAATATATTCTCTTTAAACAATTAGATGTACAAATGTCAATAAAAGTTTAATTAGATGCTAAATAGTGCAAAATTATTACAAATTATTTGAATCCGTTATTACTTATAAATGTAATTTGGTCTGAAAATGCGTTTAGGCTATGTCAAATTCGAACTACAAAATGTATACTAATTAGTCAAACTATATTTCTATTATCAAAGAAAGAAGTAGGCACAATGACAATTTCTTGCGAATATTTAATATGATATTATATTACAATAATAATAAAAGAATAATAAATAGAGTAAATAAAATAATAATAAATAATAATATAATATAATATAATAATAGTTTTATTTAATATAAAATCCAAAAAAATTATTCTCACGCCTGTTTATAACGAAAACTAGAATACTAATTCTTTTAAATGAAACATTTCTACATTCGGTACATTAATTTAGGCGAAATATACCGTATAAATTCTGAAAAATCACCCATTTTATTCTTTGCATTGAAGTGATAAGAAAATCAAATCAATCAAAATTATTTATAGACATATTTTTGTCTAATAACCACTGAAATAAATACAGCAAATTGGTCGTTCCACAGTTTTAAATATGTAAAGGAGGATCTTATAAAATGAGCTACATTTGTGGTATTGCTCATTTTTTGCGATGATATTTTATTTAGCCTTTGGTGCATAGTTCTATTTTAATGTTGTCAAAAAGATAAATGCCAAATAAATGACATGGTTTATGTAATTTACTGAAAAACCCTATTAGACAGAAAAGATTTTGTTTAAAAAATAAAGGTTTAAATGTTTGGAAGTTGTGCCTTGATTTGAAATAATATCACCCAAGATAATAGAAATACGCAAAATTTGCTCTGCATGCAAGTGTAAACATATATGAATAGGTAATCAGCTTCCTAAATGCTTCTCCAAATATAATCAATTTCTGTCAAAAATTACGCAAACACCGATCTTTATGCGGAACAGATTTATCTAGTGTTATTAACGCTTATAAATTTATTGTTTATAGCTTGTATTGGTAATTCAAAATCCGAGCTGCAAATTTACTACTTATTTGTAGTTTACTCATATTTTAGCTTGGATTTGCAAATTCGTTACAAATAGTTACAAATACAATCACGGGATTGTATAAATGAACAACAATTACTGGAAAATGTTTAACCGAGAAAGTAACGCTTTTGTGTTAAGAGACGGTGAGAAATCGTACTGATTCTATTAAGATAGGAGCAGAGAGGGGCGCCAAATTTAGCTTTATTGCCATGTGATGCGTAACTTAATGGCCACTTACCTCTATAAACTAAAACAAATTAGATCAGATAATTTTGGAATAAAGAAAGGTGCAATTCCATAGATTTATATTTAGGCAACCTCAATAAATTAAACTTTAAATTAAGTCATTCACCTGGTGAATATATATATCAAGAGGCATAGGGACGTCCTCTATTCTTGTGTGGCCTGGTATGACGGAAACATACTACAATAAATTAACAAAGTTTGATCATGTTAAAACGCATGTATGTGATGTAAGAAAATGAATATTTAAGTTTACTTCTATTGTCCCATCAATACTTATTTTGATTCATTGACTGTGAAAAGCGAATAAAATCACGCTTATTTATATATTGCAATATTTTTTTCCATAGGATTATATGTAACAATAGTCAATCAATCAATTAATGTTTAATGGTCTATTGTTTACAATCTAGCTATTTTTTAGACATAAAATGTTTGTCTGATAGTTTTAACTTTAGCCTATTCTAAAGTTTACCTTTAAGCTTTAAATTTAGAGACATTTTAAATAACATTTATGAAAGTCAGATGTTTCTATGCTTTTATAATGTAAATTTACATAGACGCTTTTTTTATTCGTCGACGAAATAGAATTTTTCTGAGCTCGTGTTGAAATTTAATAAAATTTAAAAGAAACATTAGTTTGTATTTTAAATACAAAGATAATTTAATTGAATATCGAAGATATATAGTTATCAAATTTGTACAAATTTGATGAAAAATTGGTATATTTTATCTTCAGCTAAGGTAATATTTGTATGGGGGAATTTAAATGAAGACTTAATTTATATATAAAGATATATATTGAAATAACAGATTTCTCAAATTTTAAAGAAAGGCTTATTATTTCACTAGATCTCACCATGACTTAAATCTGTGGTTAGCATAGTTAACATTTTTAAAAGTCTTTGGTGAGTTAATTTTAATTTATTGTTGACATTTAAAAATAACAGAAGCAGAAAACACTTGCTAACTTAAACATACATTGATGCACACACACACACACTAAACACACACATATATATATATATATATATATATATATATACATATATATATATATATATATATATATATATATTAAAGAAGTATATTCAGTTTGGGTTCAAATTTCTCATTACAACTAATGATTTCGCCAGTGATGTGAGGAACTATTCCTTTCAAGCTTGCGCGACTGATATTAATAAAAATCGAATTGAACCTCGCCAATTGCATAGAACGGAACAATTACCGTCGTTTACATGTTTTGATGCGCTACGAACTACCGTGATCATCACCGTAGCACGATGAAAAATTGACAAGCGAGGTTCGAACAGCAATGTATATTTAAGGTGAGAAAAATGAGATAAATGATTCAAATTTCTAGTAGTCTCGCCTGCCCAAGTACGTCGCTGGACATTTTGCTGCACAAATTCTACGCAGTCGAGAAAAATATTTTTTGTAGTTTTCGCCAAATATGCATAAACGTGATACAATTATATTGTCATTAGGTGGTGGTGGAAACGTTTATTTAAATCGAGTTCAAAGGCAGATATAAACACAATACTCATTTGATTTAACCAGTCGCACAAACTGTCAGATCTACTGGCAGTTACACGAACTGTAGCGTTTTGGCTTTCTTTGGTAAGCATCAGAGCATGACGGCTAACTGGCTACAGCTCAAAGCCGCATATCTATTATCGCTTTCCATATAAGCGTGTTTCTGTGTGATCCGCTCTAGTCAGTTTGCCACCGAGCTCTGAGGGTGAACATGCAAAGTCAAATTTTGTCATTGCCTGTTACTGATCGGTGTCAATCATGTCTCGATGGCCGATCGTACATGGGCTAACGGGGCTATGGCGGTGGTGTCACCAGGGCGTGGTGGATTTCCGACCGGCAATCGGATCTCCTATAAAATACCACATGAGCCCGACGACGGCACCATGACTCGGCGTGTGTTCCCCGCCACAAAAGGGGTCAACAGCCACAGGATTACATGGACTCCTGGACAGTACCCCGTACTTCCGAATGGCGAATGAGCTCTCAACAGCCACCGGCAACCATGCAACTTACTGCTGCCTTGCAGACTGCGCTTGGATGTGCAAAGGCTAGAGGTGCGTCCTCGATCAAAAAGCCGAGTGGTGAGGGGACACCACTTGTACCAAATTCCCAAGAAACTCCATGAAATGCTGGAGCCGGCTTATCCTCCAAAAGGAGTCAGCCGCAGTAAAGTAAAGTAAGTAAGTACTGATCGATGTTTTACTATTTTCTGTGACTAGTTCGATAAATGTGATTCGTGTTTGCATCAGGCCTGCAAACTTTAATTAAATAATCGTTGTTACTAGCCGTGTAATCACTGACTTTTAAATTGTATAACCTCTATATATATATATATATATATATATAAATATATATATATATGGGGCAAAACTGCAGAAAGTTAATAATAGTGACTGTATATTGAAATTGTGTAGACGACATTTCCAGTCAAATAAAATTTATGCGAGACAGTTAGATTTGAAAGCTGCATATCTATTCTGCTTTCCTTTTGTATACACTGCGGATTAATTCTCATTAGTTGGTGTGTCGTCGTGCACTGATGATGAATGTGGAAGGTCGAAGCGTGTCAGTACGTGTGTCTGACTGTAATCTTGGTGTCTTGTGCGATTGGTTAAATGCCATTGAATCGGTGGTTAAATCAGGCTTGTAAAGTTTAATCAAAATACTTTGGTGTGTGCAATTGCAGAAAGATAATTTTGCAACTTGCATTTTCGACAATGCGTCCTAACCTTTTCACTTTATTTGAAAAGCACATAAGTCCGTTTTGATTCTTGTACGATCGTTCCAACAATATTCCAGCTAATGCAGAAGTGTTTTTTCGCTTGGGACAACTTTTTTTTAATTTTAAGTGTTCCATGTTTTATACAGGTAACACGCAATGCGACCACATTGACTTAGTGCTAATGTTCTCATTCAACTAGAACTGAACCGCCATTGTACATTTTATGGATAACTGTGATATAATTTGTCTGTATAGAGTATACAGAGCGGTTTCTATTAGTAATTTTAAAAAATCCAAATTATAATTTTGAAAATAATTCGGGGATATTTTTCCATTAACATAACCAATGCTGGTAGAGGAAATTTTCTCGTTTCACCTACTATCTGTTTCATGGGTTCCATGCCATTGTTTGTTTATTTTCAATTTGTTCAAAACAATTGGCAATAGGTAATCTCATTTAATTTGTGGAAAATTCCTTGGTGTATGTAGCCTGTTTTTATCAAATTGAAGTAATGTTTATCCTGAATAGTTTTGCTTGGGCTGGAGAGCAATAATGCAAATGTAACCAATATACTTTATCTGTGAATGCATTATGTATATATATAACTTTCTACGACATATGTTTACTGTTTAAATGCCTAATTACCGTACGCTACATTTTACATAACTATTTTAGTCAATTAACCAGTGCGTTAATCTACTATATATAACAACCTAAAGTAAATGCCTTTCCTATATTTTAAATATCACTTAATTTCTTTATATTTGATAAATCTTATGTTGTTTGAATCAAAATAAATAGATATTTATTTCTAAAAATAGTCCAATTTCGTCATTGATTTACATTATCACGTTGCCCTCAGCGTTATCCACCGTTATTATTTCATTTTTTCCTTGTTTTCTATCTCTTTATTTATTCTGTGCTCTCTTTTTATTCAATTGCATGATTTGGGCAAAATAATTATATTCCCATTGGCGACACGCATGTCAACCGTTATTCAAACGAAAAAGTCATTTCCTTCTGACAGTTCTGATGTAACATGGCCATTTAAACCATTCTGTGCAACTTATGTCATCAAAAACAATCTTCCTGGCTCTTATTGCCTGCTCAAACGTTACAAATCTCTTATTATTGCCTAATTAGTTTAATTTAAACTAACACATTCGACTTCCCCATATTTAATTGAAATATGCTTTCTAAAAAATAAAACCAGTTTCTTAACTTTCAGTGAGTTTTCAATTATTTTCGAGTGTTTAACGGCAATCTTGCGATTTAAACAACCATTTATTGCGCGGTGCTGGTGGCAATTATTTAAATCATGTTTGTGATCTTGAGGTAAACACCAATACAGTTGTATTTAACCAGACATCGAATTAAATAGCAAAACTGACGGTAGATTCACTATTTTCTTCAACGACTGGATAAATATTATGGGATTTGCGCTTACTTGAAGCTCACAAACATCATGTAATGTATTGCTACTAGTACCCGCGCAATCAGTTGTTGTCTAACTGAATTACCTATATATATGTAGCGAAAGCGTCAAAAAGTTGATGTTCGTGACTATATAGAAATTGTGCAACTGACATTTCCAGTCAAATACAATGTATACGAGAGCTGCATATCAAATTTTGCTCTCCATATATATTCATTGATGTATTGTTCTCGCTAGTCAGTTTGCCGTCGTACTCTGATGATGATCATGGAAAGTCGAAACGCGTCAGTAAGTGAAAGTGACCACAGATTTGCTAAGGCGTTGACGACTGGTTAAATACAACGGGTTTGGTGTTCACTTCAAGCTAGCATACTTTATTTAATGCGCCTTAAAATTTATTTTGTTGTGTGTTTAAAGATAGTAATAATAATAATAATAATAAAAATAATATATGTAAAAATATGTATACTATGTATATATATATATAGTATATATATATATATATATATATATATATATATATATATATATATATAGCCTATATATATATATACTATATATATATATATATATATATACTATATATATATATATATATATATATATGTATGTATGTATATATATATATATATATATGTATATATAGCCAATATATATATATATATATATATATATATATATATATATGTATATATATATATATACATATACAGTATATATAAAATCCCCAGTGGAATATATGTAAAATATATATTTATAAAAAACTGAACATATAATATAATATAATATAATATAATATAATATAATATAATATAATATAATATAATATAATATAATATAATATAATAATATTCTATATATATATAATATAATAATATTCTATATATATATAATATATGTATATGTAATAATAATAATAATAATATATGTAATAATAATAATAATAATATGTATATATATGTAATAATAATAATAAGCTGGTTCTTCAAAGGTTCATAAAACATTTCTGTGATTCTATTTCAGTCTGTGTCAAATGGCTTACCATATACTTGATTGCATTTGTCGAAACGGAGCTGCCGATCTTGTTCAAACACCGTTTAAATTTAATTTTATAAACGCAACGCATGAACAATTGATTACGTGCATAGGCCTTAAAAAATTGAGAATTCGCGTGACTCCGCTTGTAATTCTAATCCCTTGTTAAACCGTCTAGTTTTACGGCCTGACAAAAATTTTGAAATTAGAGCTCTTGTATTTTTCTCTTTATAATCTCTAATTTATCCGCCACTGTTTCCAACGTGACCCTATTGAAATTTACAATCATTTTTTGTAACAATAATTATTCGGATAAAGCGTGAATATAAGAAAGCAGTTTCTATTTATAATGTCCAAAGTTGTGTTCATTCACAACAGGCACCCAAGACTACATTACTTTTAAAAGCCAAAGCTCTGTTGGCCAATCAAATATTCCCTAGGACCACGAATTACTAAAATAAGCAAGTGAATAAAAATTACACAAAAAGCATACAAATGGCTAACAAAATCAATTTCAATAATAGATGAGTAATATTGTATTCTTAAATGCAAGAACTGAGACGGAGTTGCGTATTATATTAGCTGGTGATTATATAGTTCTGTCCTAGCAGCGAATTAAACAAATACTGTTTTTCTAATTTACTAAAAATATATTGGTGAATTTTGCTACAATTTAACAGACGGAAGTATGTGTGGTCATCAGAATTTATTATCTGCTTCTGTACTATTGTCAAAAAATTTAAGTAGACAATCTAGGTAAATCTTCTTTGCTTTCCATAATTAATTAATTAAGGTCAAAGTTTTTCCCTTAGGATTAAATTTAGTTATATAAATCGGTTTAAAATTTTAACGTGCTAAATAAAATCTGTCTGTATAAAAGTGATCGGATGATAGCGATGGAAAATGTGACCAATGCGAAGAATTAATTGACAATACCTTTAAGATGGCTTTAATTAAAGGTGAGCTTCACACCTCTTTCGTGGTGTAGAGAACGAGCTTCAAGACTCCGCAGAAAAATCCTCCTGATTTAAATGATGTGAGCGGCTATATTTGCAGTTATTTCATACTTTGCCAATAACGATGTAAGCACTTTGTAACTTAAGTATTGATCTCTTTTTAACAAATAATACTATTAAATGCAACAATTATTCTAAGATGCAATATCAATCTGCAATTTTACCGTTAGTTGTCTTAAAATGGCTCATTAAAGATGTTTTGTCGAATGTCAGTTTGTGTGGGTGATGGTAACAATATTTTAAATGAAGTTTGACAGTTAGAAGCAAACACCAATCCTATTATATTTAACCGGTGGTCGAACAACATAGCAAAATTACCGCCAGCCGCAACGCACTGACGCATTTCGCCCTTCCATGATCATAATCAGATTAAGACGGCAAACTGACTAACGCGCATCAAACCGCATTGCATATATACGAAATGTGGCTCTCAACTATAGTAGTCGCGCATGCATTTCACTTGACTGGAGATGTTGGCTGCACAACAATGGATTGTGCATATGTTGAACGGAAAACGAAATTCTCGAGTCAGTTTTTGCATATTCCATGAAAAAAATTCGATGTCATTCATTACTGTAATTGAAATAAGATACTGCGCAACCCAAGAAACCACTGCTATTTATAAATTTCTTAAATTCATTTTATAATGATGATGTAAGCATCGTATTTTGTTATTTAAACAGATTTAATAATAGAGAAGTGCGAAAGCTCTTTTACTGTAAGAACAAGACTAAATAAATTGTTCAAAGTATTATAATTATAGTTCATGGTACAGAGATGCTGTGTACTATAAAACTGCGCAATACCGTACTGGCCAAGTTATACCTAAAACGGCAATTGTCCATGGATATTTATAGGAAAAAAATTGCTCCTTGCTCGCAAACACAAATACCACAAGCTCATTACCATTTGTGTATAACTTTTCCAATGGACCGTCTAGCTGTCTGATCAATTAAAAAATAATGAATTGAATAGGCGTTGATAAAAATTCTTTAAATCAAATTTGCGAGCTTCAAATAAACACCAGTCATACTATATTTAACCATTTTAAAAAAATAGCAAAATAGTTCGTGTGACTGACGGTAGTTTTGCTATTCTGTTTACCTTTAAAATACAATGGAATTGGTGTTCATTTCATGCTCGCAACTTTGATTTAAAAAATTGTCTAATCAATTGCCTAGCGCTTGTTCCGCACAATCAGGACCAGGTTATTGCTCTAATTTTTATTTATGTAACATTTTTCGCTACAGCTGTCTGGTCCTTAGCTCTTTACATCAACAATTGCATGGATGCATTATTAACATCAAGTTAGAAGTTAAAGATATTATTCGTATTGCAGTGTATCACCTTCCTCGAATGTGGCTCATTATAGATCAGGTTTATGTGTGTATTGACGATTAAATAGAACATGGTCCATAAGTAAATAAATGATTTTGGAATTTAGCACATGAGAATGAATTATTTGAAATATAGTATTTTAATTTCTTGCAGTAGTTCTTTATTAATAATTAAAAAAATATTTAAAAAAAATTACATTACATCCATAAATATCAAATATCTTGTTGCATATGCAAGATTATGTAGCCTTGCAGGAGCTTATGTTTAATAAGTTAAAATAAGTATTTGTAAACTTGTATTTCATTGGTTAAAGGTGAATTATTCGCAAATTAACTAAACGGATTAAATTACGTTTTAAAAATGAGCATAAAGCATATCTCCCATTAATTAGTCGCTCTTAAATCCCGAGAAATCCCGATATAATTAACAAATTTTTATTACATAATGTTTTCAAGTTTAGATAAGCATCAATAAGATTATATCTGTTTCATTGTATCTGTTTGTGTGAATCACAGGCTCCCAAATTTGTCTTTAAAACTTTAATCCATGCTGAAGCAATCAATAATTGTTTAATATTTATAAACTGTTTTATTTGTGCAAATAGTGTATACTTTTTGTAAAATGTATTTGGTTAAATGCATTTTGCGTTTTATTGTCAAGTGTAACTTAAATGAAAATGCATTAGCTTTAGAATAATAAGTTTTTTTTTGCCTGAAAACTTATTTAAATATAAACATATTTGCGATTTTTTCCTAAAAAATGAAAAATGTTTTTCCTTACGGAAGAAAGAAAATTCATAATTCGAATTATGCCGCATTAAACAAGAAAAAGCCAGTTCAAATTTAGTCTCAAAGACAACTTACTGTTACGAAAAAATTGAATTCTTTAGTTAAATTATCCACAAAAACTATATTGCTTGTATAATAATAAATTCATGTCGTTCACTGATATTTAAATTTATCAGATTCAAAGGGGGTTCACAATAAGAATCATTCTTTTTGAACGTACGTAGAATTCCATTTTCGTGGAGTCTCCAGGATTAATGGTCGCAGCTAAGGAAATGTGACTAATTACGTACACGTGCAGCTGCAAATTTGTCAACAAATTACGATTGCAGTGTTGTGAATGACATATTTTGCTGCCACACGCATAATTACGTACCTACGTAAATTTTTAAACCATTGAGGACGACATAATTATTACAAAATATGTTTCTGCAGCGCAAACAAAATTTTATTAACAACACAGACTAAATCTAAACAATCTACCGTGAAATGTCTGCAAAATTTGCTGTTGTCTGTGAGACTTATGTTTTAATACACCCGTTACAATCAAGACGTCCAAATACACAATACGCTGTAAAAAATAAGATTGGTTTCACGCAAAATTAATTCATACAGACCCTATAAGTGGGAAGTAAAACATCAAATTTTGAATTAACTTGAAGAGATGGCTGGATAACCATCTCGCATATAGGGATTATCTAAGTTTATATTCTGTTGGATTATTTAAATGTATAAACTGGCTAATACGAGCGTCTATTTTGTCTGACTTATCGATGAAGCACAAAAATGGCTGTGTGGTTCAACTATTTAATGTGGCAGCAATGATAAAGATTATAATTTTATTATTATATTTATTTAAATATTTTTATTGTTATTAATTTTTTATAAATGCAGTGAATCTGTCACCAATTGTAGATTAAGCAAACGTGTTAACATAACTTATAATAAAATATTATGGGAAAGATGTGTAATTAACAAGTTGTGTCATTAATATGGGTAAAACAATATGCGTTTTTCATTAGAAGATTGATTAACCTGACGAATGGAAACTGTCACAATTTAACATAGACAATTATGCATTAGTTGTTGCGCACCTATTAACAAATTAGTTCAATTATAATCAGAAGGATAAACCAAAGACAGCATGAACTGAAAGTATAACCTCGTGCACATTCGTTTCGTGCTTACAAGCGACTCATCAGTAGGAGCCGGTTTTACGAATCTGGTAACTTTAGGTAAATATGCATATTTCGTAACAGTATTTGCACTTAAAACAATAATTTCATAAATTTGTTAATCAAACGAACTAAAACTTAAAAACTGAAACTTACCAGCACCTAACATACACTATCTTATAAAGTCTTCAGTAATGCAGACTGCTAACCCTCAATATAATATATATATATATATATATATATATATATAATATTAATATATATATAATATATATAATATATATATAAACTAATGTTATTCTCAATTTCGGTGAACTATAGCATCATGTTGGTATCATGTACCGATTTGGCAAACATAGTGTGCGTACCATGTACCGTTCCGCTACTATAATGTTGGTAACGGGTACTGTTACAATAGCCATAGTGTTGACGTTCTTCACAAACACGGTATATATTATATAGTGAGTGTTAACATTTAAGTCGCATTATAGAAGACTTTATATAATTTTAGCTTCACTACTGCAGGTTTACATATTCGTATAGAAGTTTGTACCGTCCTTTTTTCACACATTCCTCACTTATATATAAAGTGGATAAAGGACGTAATACTGGCTACTACTGGTGAGTCACAAGTAAGCACGAAACGAAAGTGCACGTAATTAAACATTTTGTTCATGCTGTCTTTGGTTATGTCGTTCTGATCATAATTGAACCAATTTTTAGTAGATCTGCAACACCTAATAGCTTAATTAAATAATTTAACATACCGTCATGTTTCGGCTTCTTAATGTTATTAAATAATCTCGACGATTAACTGAATAATGAGATTCAAACGGAAATGCATCAATATCTAGGCTGCCACCAAATTAACATCAATGCGTCACTTCCTACATTTTTAGAATTTTAAAACTGGATAAATATTAACTGTACAGCCTGTGGTAAAAATTCGGAAATTTTAGTTTGCGTACTTCAGACAAGAACAATTCCAAATTTATTAAACCAGGAGCACATTAAAGCGTAGACAAATAAATGTATAACTTCCTTTTTATGAAGAAAAAAGGCAGAGAAGGTATTATAATATGAAGAAAAAGTGATTTAAAGCAAGACCATTTTCATTTACTTTGTGGCGTTAAAGACCTTTAGCAACGGTCTTAAATAATTTCCAATGAATACAAGTCGGGCTGGGATTTTTATTTCACAAATTTTCAATCTTGGTTTAAGTATTATTTTCAAATTTCCGTTACAGCAATCAGACGCACAATCAACCATTTGCATCTACCATGTGTTTTAACAAAAGATTACTGATCTTCTGTTAAGTTTCCCTACACAGGCTGATCATAAATTTCAACATGCAGTTCGACCATTTTGATTTCCTTTGCGAATGGAAACATTACTTCCAATAAAATTCCTGTGTGTATCATCAAACGCTCAAATTTGCAGATAAAATCAATGAAAATAATGCAAATGAATATATATTTGCCTACAGTTCATATTTGATCAACTAGGATGAGTTTTAGATTTTTTTAACAATTCATTTAAGTATTCTTGGCTTGTTTTTAAAAAAAATACATTCTTATATGCAATACATTTGCTTAGATATTATAAATGTATATTTCGCACAAACTGTTTTCGATTAACTGTCAATTTTTTGTGAATATTTTGCACAATAATAGAATTTTGGGGACACTTTTATTTTGACTAGAGGCATAATTTATTGTTTTTTTTTAAATGGCGCAGTATTCATTTATCCGAATGCATTTTAGGACTTTTGTTGGCGAATGTCATTCGACAAATTTTTAATGCTAAATGGCTACCCACCAATATGAGTTCCATTTATTTAATTTCACGTAAAAACATATAACTGATTTTTCTTCAATGTTTATGTAGTATGTCATCATATATTGATAGTCCATTCCGAATAGTATTAAATTTGTCTGCGGCATAAATTAGACCAATTCTCTAATGTTTGTCAATTACAGTAAAAATATATTTAAAAAGCCTTTTTATCACATTGAATAATAAACTGCTGCATCCTTTAACTGTTTCGCCGAATATAGATGCACACATCGTCTAGAAGTGAAGCTCTGCTCGTTTATAGGGTCAATAGAATACCATTTCCGTGATCAGCGATTGCATTCTTTCATTTTACTTGGTTTATCCATGACATATTGATTTAAGTATTTACGATAAATAACATTCATTAGTTTATTATACAATATGTTTATCATACCATAACACACACACACATATATATATATATATATATATATTCATTACCTCTAACCTTAATCGAAAAAGCATATATATCCTATAAAGCTGAAGGAGCTTAATTAACAGGAGAAAATTTTATGAAACGAAGTAGCAGAAATTTTATAACATTTAACGAGGAATTAATTTCGGATTGGCGAATAAACTTGAATTCGCTTAAAATAACCAACACGTTTGCCTTTGTAAGGCTGTTAGACAAAAATGCAATAAATACGCTGAAATCATATTTGTACACTCAAGTGGACATTTGATTGTTTTTCAAGCTGACTTGAAAACACACCAAGGAAACATGGAATAAAACAAAACTCCATAATACAGTATTTAAGTATAAAACCATGTCGTTTCAGAAAAGATTTTTAAGCAATTAATTTTGTCCCTTCTCTACGTGACAATAAACATCAATTTGCTTAAGATTACGCTGATTCTGATGTAAAATATCTATAGATGAATTGTAAAATTACTGTGTTACTCAGAGCAGGCAACATGTCAACTTTTTGGCAACAAATTGCTATACATGCGGTTATTTAAAGTATTTTCTAAGCTATTACTAAGGCAAATAAGTAATAATTGTTTAAATCAAGATTGTGAGCTTGAAGTTAATATCTATCCAGTTTTATTTAACCATATGTATGCATTGTGGTTTGATCTTCGAAAGTCAGTTTTCCGTTGTTTCGTGACGGTGTTCATAGAAAGTGTGACAGAAGGTAATTTCGCTATATTGTTTGACGACTGGTTAAATACCATGGAATTGGTGTTTACTTCAAGCTCGCAAACTTAACTTAAAGAACTGTTTCCACTACCCGCTCAATCATTGATTGTTTAATCGTCAACAATTAATAAGTTTTACAAGCGATTTGCAAAAACGTGGGCTACAATACAGCTACGTTTTAAACTTTCATATACAAAGATAAAAGAATTTCAAATTATAGTTTATGAATTCTTCTTTATCGTCGTATAAATTTTAGAAAAATCTAAGTGTACTATGCAAATTATAAAAATGCAAACAAATTCGGAATTTGCTACGATATGAGTACTTATCGGTTTCAATTGCACAGGAAATTAATTGAAAACACAAACTTTATTTTATGCACTTGTATGAGACAAGACCGAAAATTGAGTATGCAGATAATATTTGAACAATAAACTGAAATTAAATTATACGGCTACTTTATTAAACAAAATTAATTTATTATTTTCTGTGTATATTTAATGTACTAATTTTTTTATGATTGTATGGTCTGGTTAAATTTTCTCAAAGTACATGCATTCAAAAAGTTATTTAAATCCATTTAACTCGTTTTCAGTTGAAACTGGGGTGTGAAAAAGTGGAAGCATTTTTTAACTTAAAAAATATTATGGCGTTTTGCTTTACATAAAATAAAATTTAAAAAAAAGCGCCTTATGTAAGAAAACTTGTTAATGCAGATCCAAACTATATAATGCCTTCATAAAAAACGAATAGTTCAAACAGCGCGATTATAAAGAACTTAATAAATACATGTAGGTAACTAAACGTAATTTAATGTATAAAATCTAATTAACTCCAAACTGATCTCTTTCAATGAGTATTAGAAAATGAAACAAAATGAAAAGAACGGCCAGTTTTTAAGGAATAGTTCTACATATAATTAATCTTGTTGGTAGCAATTTTATGTTCGTTGATAGATAGCTTAAAACTAGACAAAATAAAAAAAATTAACAAAAACAAATCATAAAACAATTAGATAAGTAGATACGATACTCAGTACAAATTTAAACATATTTGAACTTATTAAATTGTAGGTAGTTTTCAAATTCACAAAACTCTTTTTTCCGGATGTTAATCTCGAAAGCACTTTATTTATTCTATAGAAGCGCTTTCGGTTTACCTTCTGCTGATAGGATGGAGAAAAAACACTTCTGCAAAACAATTTACAAATATAAAAAAATCCCTATCTTGGTATAAATGTTGTTTTTATTTGAAGTCCAATTTTCATATAATTGTTACCGTTAATTTAAAAAAAATAATGCTCCATTGAAAAATAATAATAAAAAGTCAACGCACCATTCCTTGTCACACCTATTGGTAGTGATGGTCAATAAGGTGCTCACAAAACCACTAGCAGTACAATTATTTTAAAATAAAGGTTTTGCAATAAGCAGGAAGCCATTAAATTGTGCTCAATTGTTTCCAATCCACACCGTAGAACGGCTTTTAAGACCAATTTAAAATCGAATCCGAAGATCGTGCATCGTTGATCTGCCAAAATCCAAACACAGTAACCAAAAGACCTGTTATTGTGCAATGATTTGTTACGTTTTTGCAATAAAAAGTGAGATTAGGCGAGTCCTGACTAACTCCACTTAATTAGGTTAGATTCTTTAGGAACACACGTAGCGTGAGAACTAGATGTCCGTTCAATTATGTACAAGTTTATTATTTATACAAAATGGATTCCTTTAGAATGCAAACGAGTGATAGCGTCAGGTATATTATGTAATGATATAATTTAGCAGACTTACTATTAAATTAGATTGCGATGCTGGTCATTAAATGAAATGGAAATTATTGAATGCCTATCAATTAGTCGTTATGATAAAGATAATTTTATACAATTAGTGATTAATCATTGCACGATATATAAGATATTCACTTCAGTAGATACGTTACAAATGAGTTAACTACATTCGCGATCTCAGCATTTAACTATTTTTCACAAACACAACTAATTGCACGTATGTCCGAAAATATTATTTTAAATTATTTCCTCTCAAATTTTGTCAGCTTGTAAAATCATTTCCATCTAAATTATTGTAGGTCTTTTTTTTTATAATGCTTTAAAAGTTAGCCTGTATCTATTCTTAATATCTCCATCTTATACGCAAATATCTGTATACACCCTTAACTTAATAGAAAAAATACTTAATTATGATAGTTAACTCTAGTTTTCTTTGCACTCCAGACATATAATTCACAAGATATCCATTAACATCTTAGCTTGACATGCGTTTATGTTTTATATAAATCTCAGATTAATTAAAGTAAGTCTAAATTTGCAAATTTTATTATTTAAGATAAAAACACTAATTTGAAAATTAAATAATATATGTTTATATATATATATATATATATATATATATATATATATATATATATATATATATATATATATATTGATCGTTTCTATTTTCATCATTTTTATAATGTACGTTGTTTTGTTCTTATATATATATATATATATATATATATATATATATATATATATATATATATTAATTTTTATATATAAATTGGAAAGAAAAACAAGATAGAAATATGTAAACATAGAGAGTGTGTGTTTTCCGTTTTTTCACAATCTCTCTATATATTAATTTATTTATTTATGTATATTTTCCTTACAATTTCAATTGATTTCGAATATTGTACAATTTATTTATTTTTTAAATGATGAATCACTTTGCACAGTGCTGCCCTTCTTGTTGTGGATTTGACCGCATTTTTCATGGGCGAGACAATTGATTGCACACTTAGGTTGGTAAAATCTTGAATTTTGATCATTTTCAGGTGCTCTGATTATTGGCCTCGATTGATGGGTTCTCACTCGTCCCTTCTTTTTTAAGTCTTCCATCAACTGATTGTCTGAAAATGACGTTGGAACAAGATTTTCCATTGTTCTTTTCCCAAATTTTCGAGACTTCATTTCCAGTCTCATCTTCAGGGTTAACACAATACAGCAATTAAAATAGAGACATCATTGATAGGCTTGTATGTCAATCCATTATTTGTGCATATAGTTATTCAATAAATGTCACTTTAGTAAAATACACATATTTATTGGTAGTTGTGTGTACGGAGGGGGACAGGGATAAGTTTTTGTATACATTTGAGTATTAGAGACTAGGTATGAAGACCGGATATTAGGAAGACAATTAAAATATACTTTTAGAATTAAAATAAATATAAATATATTTGTCTTGAATGAGGATACCACATTTGCCACAAGTTGTGTTTTACTCCTCCGCGTATTGTCAACCCTGAAGATGAGACTGGAAATGTTGTCCCGAAAATTTGGGATACGAACAATGGAAAATCTTGTTCCAACGTCATTTTCAGACAATCAGCAGATGGAAAGCTTAAAAAAGAAGGGGCAAGTGAGAACCCATCAATCGAGGCCAATAATCGGACCACCTGAAAGTGATTAAAATTCAAGATTTTACCGACCTAAGAGTGCTATCAATTGTCCCGCACAAGAAAAATGTGGTCAAATCCACAAAATAGTTATTCCTTGGAGAAAAGTATTTATTAACAATGTTTATAATGAAAGTTTTATTTGGAGAAGACCCAGCAAAATTACCAATCTTCAACGTATATATATTCTTGGTTTTCATTTGAATATATTAAAGATATTTCGTCTGATTTTCTGTTCTAATGATATTTCTTGTTTGTTAGATTTGATTTGCAAAGTCTATAATGAATCTATTGCCCAGTTAATAAAGATTTTTCATGTATTTTCAGTGTCGAATCACAATTTACTTCTTTAGAGAGTGAGATGCCCATAAAGGGTACGTGTTGTCTTTCTCTACCTCGAGAGTGAATTTAATGTTTGATTCGGCTTCATTGACTTTTTTTGAAGATTTCGGTTGCGTTTTCTGCGTTTTAAATGAACACAAATATATATATTCCACATAATCATCGCACTGTGCGCACTTGTCAGATATTCTATTCAGGCTCGTTTTCGAAAACGCACCATATGTAAATCATTTAACTGCCGATAATAACTACCTTCACGAATAAAGAGCCAGTTTTAAGTGCATGCTTATATAAGGTCTCTAAGATCTATGGTGTCCATAGGAAAATCTTGAAACACATTCTTTATTAGGTCACAGAAAATTTGCCTTGTTTTCCCAGTTTAATTATAGTAAATGAAGATTAGATGTTAAGCTAGTTAATTTCATTTTCAAGGATGTTTTTCCCTTCATTTTATCTGCCGACTCGCAAGAGTCCTTGATGCTGTTAGTTTTTCTAAAGTTTCACAAATATTGAAGTAGATTTCCAGGAAACGTATTTAATTTATGTCGCAGTACCATGATCAAAGGCATAATAGCTCAGTTTGAAAGAGCTTCAGATGCTGTCTAAGTTTTAGGAGTTGTTGATTTTCCGTACAGATTAGCGGGCTTCTTCCAACAACAATTGATCAACAGGGTTCAAAAACATTTACCGCTGAATTTGATTTAAAAAGGCCTGAAACCAGAATGTTATTCAACTACCTACTTGCATATATTTGAAACGGGGTTCCAAAAATATTTGACCAAATTTTTTTTCTACTCAAATCAAAGTCCGAATTGTTCTTAAAAATATACGAAGTTCTTTATTTAAAACAACAAGCACCTGACTACAACATTCAAAGATTTCACCAACATAATAATTTAATCGACAGCCCTCACACATATTATACCAGCCTCAAAATACTTTCAATCGGATTTGCAACAAAATGAAGAACCAACATCGGTACAAACGGCGCAACCACAAACGCTAAAAATGCAAGAAATTATACAACTATGTGAGGGCCAAACACTGCAGTCTGCACACACTGCGACGTCATGAAGGTGACAGAATACAACCGACGAACAAGGCGAAACGATAGGAAAAATTCGGGGCAAAATGATAAGTGCACAAACCGGCTAACAAATTGAAAACTTGTTGAAAAATTAATCCATCAAATCAAGAATGACCACATCTCAAACATCACTCTGCAATACAATGAGCATGACATATGCACGTATATTAATAAAAGATGTTAATATTCAAATGCAGATATATATATATATATATATATATATATGCCTTAAATCATTCCAATATATCATATCCCCATACTATATAATGACTGATCTTGAATAGCTTACTGGAAATTTACGTTAATAGCGATAAAATTTATGAACCACTCGAAGGAAAGGCTGATCAAATTGCTTAGGATTAAAAATATCACTGGAAATTGCCTTTAGTTCGTATGTTTTTAAGATTAATGAATTATTTGTCACGTGCACAAGCAGAGGCCCTAGACGTGTTAATTCTGACAATTACTTCATAAAGATCGAGAAAAAGGAACGTTCGTCCAACACTATCAAAATGCATATGCAAAAATCATGAATTTTGTCTTCAATTCCATATTCAGATTGTTTGAAGGAAATTTATTAATAAATATATTTTTTACCAATATTTCCAGCCAGAATATATTGGTTTTTAGTCTTTTCATTATTCTTTAGTCTAGCATAGCTCAGTTTGTCATTTTGTTAAATAAATGTGATGTAACATCATGCTCATTTCGAATGAGTCGGCACGCACATTATTTTTGTTTATAAAAACATGCTAAATTTTAATCCCACTAAGGATTTTTATGGTCAAATCTGGTTATATTTTATTGTTTAATATTATGTATGGTTTATCTAATTTTTTATTTATGGCATTAAGCATAAATTTCATAAGATATTCTCAAATACAGCCATGGTTCGTATATGAAACGTGGACTTAAGTAGTATTTGCTCACAAATCGCCAATATTTTTGTTTAGCCAGCAATAATTTTTATTGAAATTTGAACAGCGCCGTGTCTTACTTTTATATATGCCGTTATATTGGTAGTTCAGGTAAGACAGAAATGTTTGTGAGACTAATGGTTAGGATGTCACGCCTCGGCAGTGAAGTTAGTACAAGATTGCATGTTCAGGAAAAAAATAATGGGCAATGATGGCTTGTTGCTTCGATAATTTTTTAATAATTCATATATATATATATATATATATATATATATCTTATATGTTGCTCATATATGACTGGTAAGTAATGTAATGTGGTATTCAACTGATTATTATCCATTTTATCCATACTCCGCTTAATGAAATTCGACAAATATTCTTCTTATTTGCATGATATGTCTACGTTTTGCATTGGATCACGAAGAAGCATTCCATTATTTGCAAATTTATTAGCACCTTAAGCACAGGTAGAACCATGACACTTGATGTCAAACCTAAGTTGTAAACTGTATTTAAATCATTTATAGTTTTCGAATCTACTTGTATGGGGCGGTGAATTTCTATTGGACATACGTGTTGACTCACTAGTGTTAGTTGGCTCGGTTATACTGATTCCCGAAGAATTTACAATAATGCTGGTGTTGTCCTGCCTAAACCTTACTCCGCAGTCAGTGTTTTCATTTGCGCAAACAATATTCATAATACGTTTTCGAAATCATCAGACGAAGACATTGTGCTCAACAAAAATGCTTTGTTTTTAATCAATTATTTATATGACTTTGATGACATAAAGCGCATCCATTTAGAAAAAGCAGCAACTTTGGTGCCTTTTATTAATTGAATCTTTTTCTAAACAAAGCAATGTCGAAATTATTTAAATGTATATTTAAGATGACTATTAAGTCAAACACCGCGAATCCAACAACGATATTCAAATGTCCCACCCGCAGGATAATAGTCACCGATCAACAAAACCTGCAATAATCTTCTTGTGTCCAGCCGAACTCGACTATCCCGTTGGACTGGTGACAGCCTGAAATAATTTCAGTTGTGCTAGACTTATTAGTTATATGAAATGGTAGGTAACATGCTGTGAATTGATGTACCAATTTGCCTTATTTAAAATTAAGCAATAGCCATTTTAAAACACAGAAATGGCTGAAAAA
>JAQBSW010005371.1:0-58171 GCA_029291075.1 Eudiplozoon nipponicum | reverse complement strand
TATATAAGCGTATAATAGCAAATTATTTCCTAAATATAGGCTATAGCCTAAAAGCATACTTTTAAATAATGGCGAGGATTACAATCAACAAAGAATGTTACCCACGTAGATAAATTAATTATAATATAAATCCAAACAAACTATAAGTTAGATTTTGTTAGCAAACCTATATTGAAGAATTTTTGGCGTTCTTGCAACAAGTTGTTTTCCTGTAAACATTGACTGAGAGTTATTTCTTCGAGAGAGATTAATAAGGTTAATTCTTTTATTTGAAGAAAGGCATTTGCCTAAGATCTTAACTGCTGTTATGACGACTTCTGTGTGGCAACGGTTTCAATAAATTACATTAGAAATGTCTGATGTAAATTTTCTTAAAATGCAACTGTTGTCAGAAATAGTCTGAAAATGACGTTAGAGCAAGATTTTCCACTGGAAATAAAGTCCCGAAAATTAGGAAAAAGAAGATTGGAAAATCTTGCTCCAACATCATTTTCAGACAGGCATCTGAGGGAATGCTTAAAAAAGAAAGGACAAATAAGAACCCATCAATCAAGGCCAATAATCGGAAAAACCTGAAAATGTACAGTATTCAAGATTTTACCGACTTACGAGTGCTACCAATTGTCCCGCATAAGAAAAATGCGGTCAAATCCATAACAAGCAGGACAGCCCTGAGCAACAAAACTTAACATTTAAGTTGTCAGAACTGCCTGTTTGAAAATCTTTGGTCTAAATCACCTAAGTCACCTTAGAATCAACTTAATAGAGTTGATTTATTTTCTTGACTCTAGACAGTTTTTGCTGTCAACATTTACTAATTCATTGTTTATGAATTCAAAAGAACAATAACATACCCGTCGCTGAAAGAGAACACATTGTTTACTGTTGTGTAACAAGCCAACAAAATCTGACAAATATAAAAGCTTGTGTGTGAAAACCGCCTGGCAGAGCATTCGCCCAACAATCCCGCATTGATCCAGTGCAGTTAAAAGTATTACGATTACCTCAGCGTCCTTACCGGCTACTCAAAGAGAATGGAACTTCAACTCAATACACACTGGACCCCAAGCAGTATCGGATTAAGTAAAATTTAATTGTCGGATATAAACTTTATTAGTTCATAAACTGTCAGGAAAAAAATATTTTTAAAAATCTGTCTTAAATAATGTGTGTTTATAAGGTCTGTTTCATTCAATGTTGCGCAACCTTAAGCATGGTACCATCGTTTGATGTTAGCAAGCTTTATATAACATCATAATCAAGAAATTATTTTCTAATGTGTTTTAATTTACTAGCAAAAGGCTTTACATTTGCAAATATGCTTCTTCGAGTAATTGGTGGACAAGATTTAAATAAATGGATACAACCTCTGTTGAAGATACGCATTTAACAAATAATCTCAATTTTAATAAGATAATGTCCACCAAACCATCTGCAATTCATGCTACAGCTTGAAATAGTAAAGCTTATTAAATGAAATTTGCGATCATTTATTTGATGGCGAAATGTCGAAAAAGTATTTTACTAACCGGTGTGTAGATGGTTTTCGACTCACTTGTATTCATAGGCAGCAAAGCCGAGTTCTGTAATGGGGTCTTAATCATAGCCTTATTAATTAATTTTCCGTCAAACCCAGAAAATTTGCACTGTCGCTCCTGTAAGTAAGGATTTGGTGTGCTCAATATTTTCGTCGGTTAATTTCCAGGAATATTTCGTCCAAGCAAGGCCAAACACCTATTATACCAGACTCAAGGAAAATTTGGTCGAATTGGCAACAAACTGCGGAGAAGAAATAACAGCTGCACATATGGCATCACAACCATTATTAACAGCGACAGATATTTCAAAACAATAGGAGAATTCAAAACCGCAATCAGCACACCCTACGCTGTTACCAAGGGGACAGAACAAAATTGAGGAGCAAGGCGAATCGAAAGAAGACACTCAGAGGGAAACCGTCGTACATGTAGCAGCCAACATTGTGAACAGTTGGTTAACTCTCATTCAATCAAGTCAAGAATGATTGGATCTCAGACATCACCCTGCGATACAATTAGAAAAGCCCCTACTCGCAAACAAACACAAACACAGACACATTCGCATATATATATATATATATATATATATATATAGTCAATTTTAGGAAAATTGAAATAGGACAAAGTCAGGTTTAAAAACTTACAATATACAAAAACAAACAGGAAGCGGAAAACGTGCTTTCTGAACAAACACCCGCGCACACACAAACAAATCACTAGTTTCCAATTATTTCCAATAGGCTCAAAAGAACATACTAAAGTCAACATGAACAAAATTAATATCTCATGTACACATGCGTTTCGTGTTTACTGGCGACTCATCAGTAGGAGCCGGTACTACGCCTAATACCCACTATGCATTCGGCCAAGAAATGTTAGACAGGCGGACGGAACACTTTTCTATAAGGATGTGTATTCAAGCAGTAATGGAGTTAACTTTAAACAAAGTCTATGAAAATGCGAATTCAAAGTTATTAAATTTACCTTCATTAAATAAATTTTGCGAAATGACATGACCAGCCGCACAATTATTGAATTTTTAATTGAATTTAAATGTTTCGGCCTAATTTAATCTTAACAACAATCTATGGATATCCTATTTATATAGCAAAAATGGTCAGAAGAATTCGAGTTAAACATGTTATTCCGTGTAATGCAGAGACACTCTTCTTTTTAGTTGATGAAGGGTTGGCTGCGTTAAAATCGATTACAGTTTCGATTTCTGCTCATGCTGCTGCTTACCTGGCTTTTACTGAAGCGCGGTTCTGAACGTTCGAGTCAATGGCCAAATCTGGGGTCACAGTTTGTTAATTTATGCAATATTATGTTATGCTAAGAGTTTAACAGTCTAATTTGAAATATACTTGTTTTTATTAATATATACGCACATACATTAATAAACAAGAGTGATTGACTGAAAGTAAGTAAGGCATTCAAATGAAATGAGCTAAGTAGAGTATTTAAAGTTCAAGATTTCAGCTCATCTGTCAACTACGAAATGCGGGCTGAGTACCTAAAAATATTGTGCACTTTGTCAAGCAAAAAAAGCGCCATAATATTTATTATTAATACAATATTTTTTCTCAACTTAATACCTTATTTCAACATAATTGTAATAGGCAGATGTACATATCTAGTTCTTTAGATTTAATTTTAAGTAAAACAATCAATACGAAAATATGCAGTCAGTTAAATTTATATTGCAATCATATCACCGTACTCAGAAGAATTTTACATTGTTAATAACTGCTTAAAAGATTTATTTATAAAATTTAGGCTAAGTATGTTGTTCGATACATCTCAGTTATTGCATACCACTTAAGAATTCTTTGTTTACTTCTTCCAAGTATTGACTCAGACACGCTTGTAGATTATCTACGTCGAGTACCATTATGAACATTTGAAACTTGCGTCATCAACTAAACAAACAATTACAATAAAAACGAAAATAATAAAAATAAGGCTTGAAATATTAAGAAAAAGCAAAATAGGAGTAAGAAAAATAGGAATAATAAGGGCAATAGTACTACCACTACTACTACTACTACAACTACTACTACTACCACTACTACTACTACTACTACTACTACTACTACTACTACCACTTCTACTACTACTACTACTACTACTACTACTACTACTACTACTACTACTACTACTACTACTACTGCTGCTGCTGCTGATAATAATAACAATAATAGTCATAATTACATAACAATTAAGGCACAAATCAAATGTCCTAACATCTAATGAAATTAAAATATCAAATTCAAGAACATACGGAATTGAGCTGCGTGTTAGTTAACTGAATGCTCCGATGCTAAATTACCGACTGAAGCAATCATGAATACTTGTAAGGCATGTCACAAAATATCGAAATGGACATCTTAACGGGATGTGATCGTTATCTTATATTATATATATATATATATATATATATATATATATATATATATATATATATATATATATATATATATATATATATATATAAACTAAATCAAAGTACGCCGCAAGGATTTAACTTCATATATAAGTTATGTTCATTGTAAATGAATTTATACATATATATATATATATATATATATTTATATATATATATATATATATATATATATATATATATATATATTAATAGTCTCACATAGAGTAACCATGTTATTTTAATTCTGCGATAGTAAGTAAATTCATCATAATTTAAAATATAAATAAATGTTATTACATGGATAACGGTTCTCATTTCTCTTTGTGAAAATTAATAGCTGTTTCCGAAAATAAATTTTTATATATTATTTAATCGTTCAGCAAAATTTTGCTTCGAAAATATCTTAAGCCTAAATTGCATCTGTGTCTTTAAAATCTCAGAAGCCATAGACGGGGATTTTTCCAATAATGGTATTTTCATTATTAATGCTGTAAAACTACGCATACTATGGGTCATTTTCAGTTTTGCGAAACTGAATATCGTTGTGTTCTCTTAAACTCGGTTTATGCCATTTCATCACAAACGCAGAGATAATTTGATACCCAGCTCAAGAGTTCTAAACCTGAAAACGAAGTTTGTTTAATAAAGATTGACTTAATCATATTAATATTGCAATTTCATAGTGGATATACTTGTCAATTTATTTGCTTAATTTGAAGTAATTCTTCGTGTGTATTTCATTTATTTAAATGATTCTACTATAATATCGAGGAACGGATTTGGTTGAATCTCTTCCAAAATCTTTTAAACTACGGCACATATCATCTGATCTTCGAGTTTTAATACCTTCTTTATTTGTCATGTCGTGATCTGAAAAAGAATTACAGAAATGTATCAAGAAGTGTCCAGAAAACCAGACACTGGGTGGGAAACATAGTCGTGACTTCAGTGCAGTTTCCTTTTTATAAATGACAATTAGACACAATGAGCCAGCAATGCAAGCTGGCTTTAATTTTAATTGGATCTCAGTGAAAATTAAATCAAACAAATATGGAATTAAGACCCATGTTCGGAAACATGATACAAATCGTTAAATTAAATATAATTTCAGTCAATTTATATTAAAATAAAAATCAACTTGTGAACGTCCAACTTCCAGTTTTGAATTAGCCTTGCCAAAACGATGCAAGATTAATGTATGTCGTTGTCAATTTTTGGATAACTACCGCCTTATGTAAATACGATAGATAGACATTTCGCAATACCACCCCATAGTCTCATCTTGGTGGGACTGATCGCTTATTGAACAAGATAAGTTACAATTAAACGAAAGATTTCGCAATAGTCAACCGTAAAAATGCAGTGTATAAAGCGATATATTACGCCTTATAACACAATACTAGAGGTGTTCATTGTAACGACTTCCGCTAAACATTTACTAAATAGATATGCGGAATAAATTTGCTAGAGTGTCTGCGTGTTTATTTTCTTTCGTTATTACGCTTATTTGTGTTCTCTTGTTTGTGCTCATGATTACACGTTTCTCTACGTATGTTCAAAATCTGTCTAGCTATTGCCACTGCTTCAGGGAAACATATGGCCTAATTAAATCCTTCGATAGACTTTCTAAATTACCGACAAGTTAAAAGAGATTTATTCAAGTTGAGGAATGGCGAAAAATATTGCCGCTTAAACTTATACATTGTTCTGTAGCAGTAAAACAATTATTTCCCATTCACCTTGACTTGTATGGAGGAAATAAAATGCAAAATATATAAATGATTTATCTAGGATAATCAATTTGACAACAACACAAGCAAAATGTCACTGGGATTCAGGCGGTAATTTTGCTGCTTGATCAACTTATTTTTAAATTTTACTTTACTGACTAGATGTAGGATATCAATGTTCGCTTTCATCACTGTTTGTAAGAACGCCTATTTGATTCGTGTTTGGGGACTTGAAATAAAATTTACTCCCATACTATGTTTAAACAGTAAAAAATCGATAAGATATAAAAGCTGATGCATTCGGGCCTCAGGTGAGTCACCACAAAACACGAATAATAAACTATGAATAGCTGAGTTTACGCATTGCTCTCGATTACAATGATACAAATTTAAATGGCAATTTTTAATGCAAACCGAACAGCAGCTTAAAGTATTGGTTTAATGGTAAGAAGGTCACAAAAAGAAGAATATGCCGATTTGGTTTTCCATTTTAGTAAGGTTTCTTTGAATTGTTTTTTTTTCCAAAATTACACTCGTGTATATGAATAATCTAGGTGGCAAAATATATCAGTATTAATTTAGGTACAAAGCCTCACGCGGTAGTTATACTCTCTAATAGATAAAAGCGATTCGTAACACAATTGAGAAATCTCATTATACTCAGAGTCTTCCAATTACAATTTGAACAAATTTAATAACGTTATTTGAATTCAATATGTTCTAATTTGTATAATTTATTTCCGCCATGTGTCATTAAATATTATTTTCTCTAAAATGTGTAAGATTTCCTAAAGTTTAGTGAAGAGGATGTGCTTGGTTTATTAACCAAAGCAAATGTGTAACTGTAGCACGTGTTATTGACGGTAGTTCTGCTGTATTGCTCGACGTGTTGGATAGAATGTGATTGCTGTTTTTATCAAGCTCACTAACTTGACAAACAATATTTCTCGTAATCGGCGCAATCGATGATTGTTAAACTATTTGCTTATATAACTGTTATTAATATCTATCCTACAATTTCAACAGCCTGCAAAATATTGTCATAAAACTGCTAAAACTAATTCTTCTCTTAAATTGATTAAGCAAATGAAACAATTGCACGCAGTCTAATAATCGCCGATTAGTTCAGATGAGCCTAATAGAGTAAACTAGCAGTTCCATTGCGAGGCTAATGTGTCTATAGAGCGAGGTTGAAATATAGACTATATTTATATTTGGAGGATAATAAAACCTAGACTAAGTGTTAATAGTGAGCAGACATTTGGCCGTCGATCAAGTTAATGCCGGTAACAATAATTCTAAGGTCAGTCACATTAAATATGCGGGAAATTTTTGACACCCACACAAATAATATAGAAAATTTTTATACTTACTCACCTTGTATTGCAAATTTATAACCTTTGCATTAACAACTTTAGCGGTACATATATATACAATAAATTCTTGTTAGGATATATACGTACACATGCGAAAATTTGCACCAAAGTATGTAAATATATCTATGTGTCTGTATATATATGTGTGTGTTGAGATATAAATATTATATATATATATATATATATATATCAACATGTTATTATTATATGTGCATATATAAGCATGTATATAAAGAATAATTTTGTTTAATTGATTTTTAGCTATATATATATATATATATATATATATATATATATATATATATATTATAAGATAATGGTAGGATTTTATTAAGTATATTTTGCTAGCATAAACGTAAATAGCGTACAATAACTTAAGGGTGACCTCAAGTAGACCAGTTTCGTCCGCAAAGGGCAATCGTAATGTAGTCTCGTAAATTTACTTCCGAGGCTTCGAACACACCCACCGCACACATAAGCCGCGTATTAAATGTGAATTCTAGTCGAAAACAAAATTATATTCTCAGTTAGTCTTTAATTCGGATTTGAAGCTTTTCGCATCTCTATCGAGCAAAAGTTCCATTGGACCAGGCTTGATCCTAAATTGTAGAATACAAGGCATGCAACCTGAGTATAGCTATTGTTCCTTGGGAGGAAGGCCCGGTATAATTTTATATTCATGTCAGCATTATTTATACGTTGCACACGATAGCAAAAAAAAATTAAATCATGTAGATTAATTTCTTTTTAAACTTTAATAAATAACTTCTAGTCAGAATTGTTAGAACCAGGGCTCAATCTGTGACACGTGGTTCCATAGTCATCTAATTAATTTATTGCGCCATCCAAGCTTCGAAATGCATGCAATTTTAAATCATGAGCTAACTTATGTTTTCGATCGTTAATTAATTCGTTTGAGATTTTTACGAATATTTTGGCATGAATATATATATATATATATATATATATATATATATATATATATATTGTCAATACAAACTAAACATTGTACATGGAGTTAAAGGCAATACATAAAGTAAAATTAATCGAACAATGATTGTGCGGGCCGGAATAACATGTAATTTAATCATGGTTACGACCTTGGTATAAACACCTGTCCCATTATATACACAAATTATGCCAGTATAAACTAAATATTGCGTAATGTAGAGAAGGCAATTCATCTAGTAGACCGGTTCCTTTCTTATTTGGATCGCTCAAAGTACTGAACAAAATTTGCCGCCGACGGGCACATTTGATAAAGACAAAAACTGCGAAGCAATTGTGTCTGAGATTGATCCCTATTCGCAAAAAATTCTGGACAGTAAGTGATGAGTTCCCATTAAGGGAAAACAGGTCTACTGGATGAATTGCTGTTTTCTAGAATACAAAATACTCAGTTTGCACTGACGAAGGTAAGTTCATAATGAGTCAGATGTTTATATCAAGATTGCAAACTTGATTAAAGAAATATTTTTCTCCGCTCACTCAGCCAGTGTACGTTTAGCTTTATCAATGTTATTTCAACACCAGTTTCACATGTAGCTTGCTGTCTGTTCTATAATGTATGATTGGGGATGTATAGTTCGAACCTAAGCTCTAAAAAGGTGTCATAAATGTTCCACTTCAAGGAAAGGCTGACCAAGAGACATTATTTAGAAAATAACTGAAAATTGTATGTTGTGTGCGCTTGGATGGCTCAGTGGTTAGAGAGAATAATCATACCCAAACTGGCGGACTAAGGTTCGAGCTCTTTTTGTGACAAGTTCTGGGCAGAACGTGGTGAATTCCCAATAAGGAAGAAACAGGTCTACTGTATGAATTGTCTTTTCTACATTATACAATGCTTGATGTTTACAGACAAATGGATGTGCATAATGGGATTGGTGTTTATATCATGATTTTAACCTTGATATAAATAATTAATCAAGTAGTCGGGTTTCGTATTTTTTTGGGATCTCGTTATGTACTTTCCAGAATTTGCTGCGACCGGAGCTCGAACCGGGATACCAATGATTATGCATCTAACGTTAATATCAATGTTTGACTCCTCACGTGCACAACCCGCAATTTGCGGTCATTTATCAACTTTTGCATATTGGTTAGACTTTCCATCATGTGGAACCTGATTACCATCTCTTAATGGTTAAGGGTACAAATTGCCATTTTTGAACTGTCATTATAGAACAAATAGCATGTCAACGTGAGCAATATTTATTGAAATGCGGTTTAATTAAAGAATTTCTATTCTACATAATCTGTCTGTGCAAATTTATCATTTCACACGTTAGCAAATGCAATTCATAAAAAAACGGGTATTTACATTTTGCGGCGATCGGGGCTCGAACCGGGACACATTGGCTTCTGAGTCTAACACACATCCCAGCATTTAAAATCCAGCCGTTTAAAATCAGCTCAATAGAATTTCTTAGAATGGCATCTTGTCTGTTCTGTAAGGAAACATTTTAGATGGTTAGTCACGACATCACGTGTTAAGAACTTTCAAATTGGTCTCACTTGAAATAATGACCAACCGAAAACAGTCGAATCTGTAAATGACATAAAATTGAGTTTAGCATTCTCAAGAGGTAGCACAGCTCTTTGTAACTTAGATTCATAAAAAACGTTCTGTAGTTCATAATCTTGTTTGTCAAATTCCTGGAAGTAAATTGATGAGTACACAATAATTACACAAACACCCTAAATGATGCATTGCTTTTTCTACCTTGTTCATTATGAATATATATATGCATAGTTGACATACAATAAAAAATGCATCGACTAGACAGGTCTTGCATTTATTTGGGACTCAGACGTATTGGCCAAAATTACCACAACTAAAATGAGTTTCATATCTCAAAACCAAATTTTCCCGTTCTCCGCTAATCCGGTTAACGTTAAAAAGATTCTAATATTAAAAATATATGTCTAATGGAAGAGTTTTATATTCTGTATTGTACGGAGTCTATGTTCTACTAATTGAACTTGTATTTCTTTTTAAACTAAGGTCAGTCACACGTACTGATATTTTTAGCTATTCCATGTGTATGCGGTTACTAGAATCGAGAGCCGCATTTATGATTTTACGTAACTCATGTATGAATTGCTGTTTAATCCTCTTGGGTCAGTTAGCTGTCTTTCTTCGTTTACCAACATCGAAGTCCGAAAGGCGTCATAATATGTTAGTGACGGTGGTTTTTCTATGTTCCACAACTTATAAGATACAATGGGATTGGTGCTTATTTCGAGCACGCAAACATGATTTTAGAAATTCTTCATACAAATCTCGCAAGTAATATGTGTTCCAGATTGATTCAAGTCCGCGGCAGACTTTGGACAGTATATGAAAAATTCCCAATAAGAATGAAACCAGTCTACTTCGTGTGTTTCTTTTGCCGTTTGATTTAATGTTTAGGATATACTAATTATATATATATATATATATATATATATATATATATTCGTACGGATAGAGTCGCTCAGTTGTAAAATTTAGATTGAAACTAATTTCTGTTAGCGAATGTTTTATCTCCAAACATTTCATGTTTGTAGGTTCTAGTTTCACGTATATTTTGTGATTTTGATACATATGCTACTTAAAATACGTGCATTTTATGATTATAAAAGTAAATATTTTTAACTATTACTTTAGGTATGTGTACGTTAATATACACTTAATCTGTATGTAACTTAAAATGTATGCGTATAACATGTTTTCTTCAATAAAAAAACATGAGTAAAAAGGTATAAATAACTTTAACTAATGTCAACTAAATTTATCTGTTGTCTTTGTTGTTTACCGACGAAAGATAGTAAACATCTTTCTAAATTTCAGCTATAAACTCACACAATGTATATTGTCTTCACATTTTGTGCAAGAGAAACGGCATGTGTGCATTTCTTTCATTATTTTACTATTAGATTGCAAGATTTTATTAGAGAATGATGCCAAAATTAACACTGAACTACGTCGCCAAGACTAATTAATACTAATTTAATTACATTAAAACTAGCTTTTTCTATCGTCACACTATATATATATATATATATATATATATATATATATATGTATATACATCAAAATATATATATATATATATATATATTGTTTCTTTCTGAGCATGTGTCTGTTTAACAGAAACAAGAAAACTTTTTCCTAATATTTATGAATAACTTTTATTATACTAGTGTAGGCAAACGTTTCTTTTGCTGTTGAATTTTAGAAGATATATATATATATATATATATATATATATATATATATATAATGAATTTGCAGAGTAAAGATTTCACAAGTGAAAGTCCGTTGTAACATTCGTCACTGTGAAAAATTGGGATTCATTTTAAATTCTTAAATAACTAAATCGATTTATTTTACAATTCAGGTATATTTATAGAATTTTTTAAATAAATTTATAAGTACGGACGGAATTGCGTTTAACCATGTTTTTATTACATTAATACCGCACCGCTTAATGCATTAAACTCAATTGCCTTTACGAATACATAACTAGGCAAATTAACGCTAATAGACAAAATGTTAGGTATAATAAGCAAAGTTGTTTCAAATTCCTGAACTTTTTTCACTAAAAATGAAAAATTAAAATCAGAACTTTAAAAATTCATATTTTCGACATTTTCTAAGGATTATATAGTTTGGTCCACGTTTAGATATTCCAAAAATTGCCAATAATGAGTACCAACTTTTAAACTCAAGTTATGTTCTAACGAAAATTAAATGGCGTTTTAAAATTGTTATATATGTTTTATAATGGATTTATAATTCCGTACACTATTTATTTCTCTATTTGAACAACAAATACATGAAAATGGCTAATTAATATTTTATACATGAACCTAACTGTATTTGTGTATGTGTATGTGTGTGTTTGCGATCGACAAAAATGTTTCATATATTTATAGAATGGTATTAGGCAATTGATAACCTGAATGCTTACACACCGCAAAATATTGAGTTCAAAACCTATTTGGAACCTGTAATACATGTGTGTATGTCGATAACTGACCAAAAAAATTTAGAAATACACTATTATATGCTTGAAATACGCGAGTTACAAGATTTGTCTTCGCACAATTTCAATCATAATGGTAGGTCAAAACGCGTCAGTACGTGCGACAAGCAACGTAAAATACATTCGTGCTTAACTAGATTCTGAAATTTACGTTTCATTATTTTTTTTCGCAACAGACTCCAACAAGGTATGCTTAATCGAAAAAGCACACCATCAGGCTCAATTAGCCTATCCGTGTTCCACCACGGGATTTGTCGATTTTGATAAGTCATAACCGGATGTTGTCTTCATGAAATGTAGCAGCTTTAAATAATATTTATTTAAATCTTGTTAAGTTTGGACTATTTATAATGTCGTCGTTTTGATTTCCTTTACAGACTTCATGCACGTTACTTAAGGCAAATTGATTTCGAATTCGCTGAATATGTGATTGTCAGAACTGATAAATTAATGCAAATGCGTATAGAAAATTGCACCGTCAAATTTTCGCATATTTCTAAACGGTAAATAAAAACGTTTGGAGCGTTGTGCCGGCTTCAATAGTTGAATCGCTTGTTGACACGAAGCACATAAGTTATAGCACATATTTTGTCCATTCTAAAAGTGGTATATCCCTCCATACCTATCTAAAATAAAATGCTACTAGGCACGTAATACCAACCACACAACTACATATGAATGAGGAATAAGCAATCAGGAATATACAACTATTTTTATTATGCTTGTTAACGAGATGCTGTATATTTGTCAAGGCGCAGTTACTGTTATAACAAAACACTTTACATATGTATTTATTGTACGAATGTAACACGACCGATGGAAAATTAAATCTGCTAAATCTTGGCATGTATTAATATTACATTTAAATACTGTTTGTTGCGAAGAACTAATATATACGCAAGTATGTATTAGGTTTTGCGAACCTAGTAACAAATTAGTTCAGTTGTGACCAGAAGGATAAACCAAAGGCAGCATGAACGGAAAGTATAATCTCATGCACATTCGTTTCGTGCTTACTGGCGACTCATCAGTAGGAGCCGGTATTACGCCCTTTAACCACTATATATTTGGTAGAAGAATGTGGAATAATAGGACGGTACAATCTCCTAGACGAATGTGTAAACCTGTAATAGTGAAGCTAACATAATCTAAAGTCAACGACAATACGACTTCAATGCTAACTCAAACTATATAATATATATACCGAGTCTGTAAAGGATACTAACACTATGGCTATTGTGTTAGTAACTGATACCTTTTTTAAAATCGATGAGTACCGGATACTAACACTATGGTTTCCGAGTCGGTACAAGATACCAACCTGATGGATATAAATTTATGCTGAAGTTCACCCAAATTGAGAAGTACAACAATTTCCGAACACCTGTTATTCCAGTTAAACCATACACTCTGGCCTTCATCGATATCAGTTATCAAATTTCGCGGTAAGCATGACATCATTCAATTCAATATATTACAGTTAAATACTGTTTGCTGCGAAGAACTAATATATATGCAAGGATGTATTAGGTTTTGCGAACCTAGTACCAAATTTGTTCAGTTGATGACCAGAAGGATAAACCAAAGGCAGCATGAACGGAAATTATAATCTCATGCACATTCATTTCGTGCTTACTGGCGACTCATCAGTAGGAGCCGGTATTACGCCCTTTAACCACTACATATTTGGTAGAAGAATGTGGAATAATAGGACGGTACAATCTCCTAGACGAATGTGTAAACCTGTATTAGTGAAGCTAACATAATCTGAAGTCAACGACAATACGACTTCAATGCTAACTCACACTATATAATATATATACCGAGTCTGTAAAGGATACTAACACTATGGCTATTGTGTTAGTAACTGATACCTTTTTTTAAAATCGATGAGTACCGGATACTAACACTATGGTTTCCGAGTCGGTACATGATACCAACCTGATGGATATATATTTATGCTAAAGTTCACCCAAATTGAGAATTACAACAATTTCCGAACACCTGTTATTCCAGTTAAACCATACACTCTGGCCTTCATCGATATCAGTTATCACATTTCGCGGTAAGCATGACATCATTCAATTCAATATATTACAGTTAAATACCGTTTGTTGCGAAGAACTAATATATATGCAAGTATGTATTAGGTTTTGCGAACCTAGTAACAAATTAGTTCAGTTGTGACCAGAAGGATAAACTAAAGCCAGCATGAACGGAAAGTATAATCTCATTCACATTCGTTTCGTGCTTACTGGCGACTCATCAGTAGGAGCCGGTATTACGCCCTTTAACCACTATATATTTGGTAGAAGAATGTGGAATAAAGGATTAAAGGATACAAACACTATGGCTATTGTGTTAGTAACTGATAACTTTTTAAATCGATGAGTACCATAGTGTTAGTATCCTTTACAGACTCGGTACATATATTATATAGTGTGAGTTAGCATTGAAGTCGCATTGTCCTTGACTTTATAATATGTTAGCTTCACTATTACATGTTTTCACATTCGTCTACGAGATTGTACCGTACTATTATTCCACATTCTTCTACCAAATATATAGTGGCTAAAGGGCGTAATACCGGCTCTTACTGATGAGTCGCCAGTAAGCACGAAACGAATGTGCATGAGATTATACTTTCCGTTCATGCTGCCTTTGGTTTATCCTTCTGGTCACAACTGAACTAATTTGTTACTAGGTTCGCAAAACCTAATACATACTTGTATATATATTAGTTCTTCGCAAAAAACAGTATTTAACTGTAATATATTGAATTGAATGATGTCATGCTTACCGCGCAATGTGATAACTGATATCGATGAAGGCCAGAGTGTATGGTTTAACTGGAGTAACATGTGTTCGGAAATTATTGTAATTCCCAATTTGGGTGAACTTTAGCATAAATTTATATCCATCAGGTTGGTATCATGTACCGACTCGGAAACCATAGTGTTAGTATCCGGTACTCATCGATTTCAAAAAATGTATCAGTTACTAACACAATAGCCATAGTGTTAGTATCCTTTACAGACTCGGTATATATATTATATAGTGTGAGTTAGCATTGAAGTCGTATTGTCGTTGACTTTAGATTATGTTAGCTTCATTATTACAGGTTTTCACATTCGTCTAGGAGATTGTACCGTCCTATTATTCCACATTCTTCTACCAAATATACAGTGGTTAAAGGGCGTAATACCGGCTCCTACTGATGAGTCGCCAGTAAGCACGAAACGAATGTGCATGAGATTATACTTTCCGTTCATGCTGCCTTTGGTTTATCCTTCTGGTCACCAACTGAACAAATTTGGTACTAGGTTCGCAAAACCTAATACATACTTGCATTTATATTAGTTCTTCGCAACAAACAGTATTTAACTGTAATATATTGAATTGAATGATGTCATGCTTACCGCGAAATGTGATAACTGATATCGATGAAGGCCAGAGTGCATGGTTTAACTGGAGTAACAGGTGTTCGGAAATTGTTGTAATTCTCAATTTGGGTGAACTTTAGCATACATTTATATCCATCAGGTTGGTACCATGTACCGACTCGGAAACCATAGTGTTAGTATCCGGTACTCATCGATTTTAAAAAAGGTATCAGTTACTAACACAATAGCCATAGTGTTAGTATCCTTTACAGACTCGGCATATATATTATATAGTGTGAGTTAGCGTTGAAGTCGCATTGTCGTTGACTTTAGATGATGTTAGCTTCACTATTACAGGTTTACACGTTCGTCTAGGAGATTGTACCGTCCTATTATTCACATTCTTCTGACCAAATATATAGTGGTTAAAGGGCGTAATACCGGCTCCTACTGATGAGTCGCCAGTAAGCACGAAACGAATGTGCATGAGATTATACTTTCCGTTCATGCTGCCTTTGGTTTATCCTTCTGGTCACAACTGAACTAATTTGTTACTAGGTTCGCAAAACCTAATACATACTTGCATATATATTAGTTCTTCGCAGCAAACAGTATTTAACTGTAATATATTGAATTGAATGATGTCATGCTTACTGCGAAATGTGATAACTGATATCGATGAAGGCCAGAGTGTATGGTTTAACTGGAGTAACAGGTGTTCGGAAATTGTTGTAATTCTCAATTTGGGTGAACTTTAGCATAAATTTATATCCATCAGGTTGGTATCATGTACCGACTCGGAAACCATAGTGTTAGTATCCGGTACTCATCGATTTCAAAAAAGGTATCAGTTACTAACACAATAGCCATAGTGTTAGTATCCTTTACAGACTCGGTATATATATTATATAGTGTGAGTTAGCATTGAAGTCGTATTGTCGTTGACTTTAGATTATGCTAGCTTCACTATTACAGGCTTACACATTCGTCTAGGAGATTGTACCGTCCTATTATTCCACATTCTTTTACCAAATATACAGTGGTTAAAGGGCGTAATACCGGCTCCTACTGATGAGTCGCCAGTAAGTACGAAACGAATGTGCATGAGATTATACTTTCCGTTCATGCTGTCTTTGGTTTATCCTTCTGGTCACAACTGAATTAATTTGTTATTAGGTTCGCAAAACCTAATACATACTTGCACATATATTAGTTCTTCGCAACAAACAGTATTTAACTGTAATATATTGAATTGAATGATGTCATGCTTACCGCGAAACGTGACAACTGATATCGATGAAGGCCAAAGTGTATGGTTTAACTGGAGTAACAGGTGTTCGGAAATTTTTGTAATTCTCAATTTGGGTGATCTTTAGCATAAATTTATATCCATCAGGTTGGTATCATGTACCGACTCAGAAACCATAGTGTTAGTATCCGGTACTCATCGATTTAAAAAGGTATCAGTTACTAACACAATAGTCATAGTGTTAGTATCCTTTACAGACTCAATATATAAATTATATAGTGTGAGTTGGCATTGAAGTCGTATTGTCGTTGACTTTAGATTACGTTAGCTTCACTATTACAGGTTTACACATTCGTCTAGGAGATTGTACCGTCCTATTATTCCACATTCTTCTACCAAATATACAGTGGTTAAAGGGCGTAATACCGGCTCCTACTGATGAGTCGCCAGTAAGCACGAAACGAATGTGCATGAGATTATACTTTCCGTTCATGCTGCTTTTGGTTTATCCTTCTGGTCATCAACTGAACAAATTTGGTACTAGGTTCCCAAAACCTAATACATACTTGCATATATATTAGTCCTTCGAAACAAACAGTATTTAACTGTAATATATTGAATTGAATGATGTCATGCTTACCGCGAAATGTGATAACTGATATCGATGAAGGCCAGAGTGTATGGTTTAACTGGAATAACAGGTGTTCGGAAATTGTTGTAATTCTCAATTTGGGTGAACTTTAGCATAAATTTATATCCATCAGGTTGCTATCATGTACCGACTCGGAAACCATAGTGTTAGTATCCGGTACTCATCGATTTCAAAAAAGGTATCAGTTACTAACACAATAGCCATAGTGTTAGTATCCCTTACAGACTCGGTATATATATTATATAGTGTGAGTTAGCATTGATGTCGCATTGTCGTTGACTTTAGATTATGTTAACTTCACTATTACAGGTTTTCACATTCGTCTAGGAGATTGTACCGTCCTATTATTCCACATTCTTCTACCAAATATATAGTGGTTAAAGGGCGTAATACCGGCTCCTACTGATGAGTCGCCAGTAAGCACGAACGAATGTGCATGAGATTATACTTTCCGTTCATGCTGCCTTTGGTTTATCCTTCTGGTCACAACTGAACTAATTTGTTACTAGGTTCGCAAAACCTAATACATACTTGCATATATATTAGTTTTTCGCAAAATACAGTATTTAACTGTAATATATTGAATTGAATGATGTCATGCTTACCGCGAAATGTGTTAACTGATATCGATGAAAGCCAGAGTGTATGGTTTAACTGGAGTAACAGGTGTTCGGAAATTGTTGAAATTCTCAATTTGGGAGAACTTCAGCATAAATTTATATCCATCAGGTTAGTATCATGTACCGTCTCGGAAACCATAGTGTAAGTATCCGGTACTCATCGATTTCAAAAAAGGTATCAGTTACTAACACAATAGCCATAGTATTAGTATCCTTTACAGACTCGGTATATATATTATATAGTGTGAGTTAGCATTGAAGTCGTATTGTCGTTGACTTCAGATTATGTAAGCTTCACAATTACAGGTTTACACATTCGCCTAGGAGATTGTACCGTCCCATTATTCCACATTCTTCTACCGAATATATAGTGGTTAAAGGGCGTAATACCGGTTCCTACTGATGAGTCGCCAGTAAGCACGAAACGAATGTGCATGAGATTATACTTTTCGTTCATGCTGCCTTTGGTTTATCCTTCTGGTCACAACTGAACTAATTTGTTACTAGGTTCGCAAAACCTAATACATACTTGCATATACATTAGTTCTTCGCAACAAACAGTATTTAACTGTAATATATTGAATTGAATGATGTCATGCTTACCGCGAAATGTGATAACTGATATCGATGAAGGCCAGAGTGTATGGTTTAACTGGAATAACAGGTGTTCGGAAATTGTTGTAATTCTCAATTTGGGTGAACTTTAGCATAAATTTATATTCATCAGGTTGGTATCATGTACCGACTCGGAAACCATAGTGTTAGTATACGGTACTCATCTATTTCATAAAAGGTACCAGTTAGTAACACAATAGCCATAGTGTTAGTATCCTTTACAGACTCGGTATATATATTATATAGTGTGAGTTAGCATTGAAGTCGCATTGTCGTTGACTTTAGATTATGTTAGCTTCACTATTACAGGTTTTCACATTCGTCTAGGAGATTGTACTGTCCTATTATTCCACATTCTTCTACCAAATATATAGTGGTTAAAGGGCGTAATACCGGCTCCTACTGATGAGTCGCCAGTAAGCACGAAACGAATGTGCATGGGATTATACTTTCCGTTCATGCTGCCTTTGGTTTATCCTTCTGGTCACAACTGAACTAATTTGTTACTAGGTTCGCAAACCTAATACATACTTGCATATATATTAGTTCTTCGCAACAAACAGTATTTAACTGTACTATATTGAATTGAATAATGTCATGCTTATCGCGAAATGTGATAACTGATATCGATGAAGGCCAGAGTGTATGGTTTAACTGGAGTAACAGGTGTTCGGAAATTGTTGTAATTCTCAATTTGGGTTAACTTTAGCATAAATTTATATCCATCAGGTTGGTATCATGTACCGACTCGGAAACCATAGTGTTAGTATCCGGTACTCATCGATTTCAAAAAAGGTATCAGTTACTAACACAATAGCCATAGTGTTAGTATCCTTTACAGACTCGGTATATATATTATATAGTGTGAGTTAGCATTGATGTCGCATTGTCGTTGACTTTAGATTATGTTAGCTTCACTATTACAGGCTTACACATTCGTCTAGGAGATTGTACCGTCCTATTATTCCACATTCTTCTACCAAATATACAGTGGTTAAAGGGCGTAATACCGGCTCCTACTGATGAGTCGCCAGTAAGCACGAAACGAATGTGCATGAGATTATACTTTCCGTTCATGCTGCTTTGGTTTATCCTTCTGGTCACAACTGAACTAATTTGTTACTAGGTTCGCAAAACCTAATACATACTTGCATATATATTAGTTCTTCGCAACAAAACAGTATTTAACTGTAATATATTGAATTGAATGATGTCATGCTTTCCGCGAAATGTGATAACTGATATCGATGAAGGCCAGAGTGTATGGTTTAACTGGAGTAACAGGTGTTCGGAAATTGTTGTAATTCTCAATTTGGGTGAACTTTAGCATAAATTTATATCCATCAGGTTGGTATCATGTACCGACTCGGAAACCATAGTGTTAGTATCCGGTACTCATCGATTTCAAAAAAGGTATCAGTTACTAACACAATAGCCATAGTGTTAGTATCCTTTACAGACTCGGTATATATATTATATAGTTTGAGTTAGCATTGAAGTCGTATTGTCGTTGACTTTAGATTATGTTAGCTTCACTATTACAGGTTTACACATTCGTCTAGGAGATTGTACCGTCCTATTATTCCACATTCTTCTACCAAATATATAGTGGTTAAAAGGCGTAATACCGGCTCCTACTGATGAGTCGCCAGTAAGCACGAAACGAATGTGCATGAGATTATACTCTCCGTTCATGCTGCCTTTGGTTTATCCTTCTGGTCACAACTGAACTAATTTGTTACTAGGTTTGCAAAATCTAATTCGTACTTGCATATATTAGCTCTTCGCAACAAACAGTATTTAACTGTAATATATTGATTTGAATGATGTCATGCTTACCGCGAAATTTGATAACTGATATCGATGAAGGCCAGAGTGTACGGTTTAACTGGAGTAACAGGTGTTCGGAAATTGTTGTAATTCTCAATTTGGGTGAACTTTAGCATAAATTTATATCCATCAGGTTGGTATCTTGTACCGACTCGGAAACCATAGTGTTAGTATCCGGTACTCATCGATTTCAAAAAAGGTATCAGTTACTAACACAATAGCCATAGTGTTAGTATCCTTTACAGACTCGGTATATATATTATATAGTGTGAGTTAGCATTGAAGTCGCATTGTCGTTGACTTTAGATTATGTTAGCTTCACTATTACAGGTTTACACATTCGTCTAGGAGATTGTACCGTCCTATTATTCCACATTCTTCTACCAAATATATAGTGGTTAAAGGGCGTAATACCGGCTCCTACTGATGAGTCGCCAGTAAGCACGAAACGAATGTGCATGAGATTATACTTTCCGTTCATGCTGCCTTTGGTTTATCCTTCTGGTCACAACTGAACTAATTTGTTACTAGGTTCGCAAAACCTAATACATACTTGCATATATATTAGTTCTTCGCAACAAACAGTATTTAACTGTAATATATTGATTTGAATGATGTCATGCTTACCGCGAAATGTGATAACTGATATCGATGAAGGCCAGAGTGTATGGTTTAACTGGAGTAACAGGTGTTCGGAAATTGTTGTAATTCTCAATTTGGGTGAACTTCGGCATAAATTTATATCCATCAGGTTGGTATCATGTACCGACTCGGAAACCATAGTGTTAGTATCCGGTACTCATCGATTTGAAAAAGGTATCAGTTACTAACGCAATAGCCATAGTGTTAGTATCCTTTACAGACTCGGTATATATATTATATAGTGTGAGTTAGCATTGAAGTCGCATTGTCGTTGACTTTAGATTATGTTAGCTTCACTATTACAGGTTTTCACATTCGTCTAGGAGATTGTACCGTCCTATTATTCCACATTCTTCTACCAAATATATAATGGTTAAAGGGCGTAATAACGGCTCCTACTGATGAGTCGCCAGTAAGCACGAAACGAATGTGCATGTGATTATACTTTCTGTTCATGCTGCCTTTGGTTTATACTTCTGGTCACAGCTGAACTAATTTTTTACTAGGTTCGCAAAACCTAATACATACTTGTATTAATATTGTTCAAGTGATTCGTAATGCTTTTATATAAACATCGTAAACACAGACGGTCTGTTGATACTGCGGATTACACCAGCATTCGATTTCAGCCGTTATTATTCATTGCTTCGGCGAGATATTTTTTGTTCTCAATCATCAATTAAAAGGGAGCTCAACCGTAAAATAATCATAAAAATAATTTCAAACTCTTATGGCACCGTCTTTCACCTCAGCATTTTATAAATGCAAATTGTTATAAATTTTATTTCTAAATATGGCACCTTTATGGCCAGATAGACGATAATTTAAAAAAATATTTAAACTAGATTTTAAATGCAACTTCGATTCTTCGGTTATTGATCAAATTTAACGCGCAATAAATAATTGTTTAATTATTAAAATGTTCAATTGAATACTACTTTTACAAGTGGAGTAGTGTGTGTTCTATAATGACAGATTATGATGGCAAGTTAGGAACTATAGTTCTAGATAAATGTCTTATAAATTCAAACTGAAGGAAATGATAACTAAAAACACGAGTTAGCATTTGATTGAATATGGTGTGTAGCGTGCAGCAGGATGGCTCTGTGATTAAAGTCACAGACTCCGAGGCAGACGTGCCCAGATTTGAGCCTCGTCCGCGGGAAATTCTGGACAATTCGTGAAGAGTTCCCGAAAAGGACGAAACTGGTCTACTGGATGAATTTTCCGTTCTGTACTATACGCTGCTTAGTTTATATTGAGAAGTTTTTACTTAATGGGATTGATGTTTACTTCAAACTTGCAATCTTGGTTTGAATAATTGAATGGTTGGCTTTAGATGTGCGTCTTAACAACTAACTACCAGTTGCTATCAATATGTAGAATTACTTTATCACAATAAAGCGTGCTCCCATACAAAGTACGGATTTCGCTTAGGATAAAATTGGAAAACAATGGATCAATGCTTGACAAAATCTATCATCTCTGTCTAAACAGGTAAACGCTTGCGGAAACTACTTTATGTCAAGAAGGCTAGGCAGCATTAGTGGAATGTATTAAAGGACAATATCATTTTATTGTTTCGCCGGATAGAAGTTGATGTTGTGTGGTCACGGCCAGCTAAATTCGTTTGGCTCAAAGAACTGTTGGATTTCTCATTACCAGTTTGTAATTAATACTACCAGTGATTCAAACTTATCACGGGAAGCCATTTCTTGCTATATCAGGGAAAGAACACACAAACTAAACAAAAAACACTCTGACTTGTTGGCGGACAAATCAGATACACATTTGAGACATATCGTGTTCATGAAAAGTGTTTTAATACGTGCATTGGGCCATGTTGTTAGATAACTTGTTAAAGCCTATATTGCGCCCCTTATTCGAGTACGGCTTTAACAATTTTATTGAATTCGTTAGGAAAAAAGATAATGGTAAACTTTAGAACATATGCGCATGTTCCGTTCATTAAGCAGTAATTTACTGCGAGGATGATGATAAAAATTGTCTAAAATAATGTTTGCGAGCTTCATGTAGACATCAATCTGATAAGATACAAAATTGTCAGTGTGACCTATGCATCGTATAAAATAGAAAAGGTAACTCAACCAGTAGACCGGTTTCGTCCGTTTTGGGAATTCATTAAGTATTGTACTGAAGAAGTACTTGAAGAATTCCCAATATGGACGAAACCAGTCTATTATTTGAACTGCCTTTTTTCGATTTAACGACGCGTAGATTGAGCCTGTGTGCCAATGTGACCAGGAGAGCATCGCAGCATTTACACAGGTATTGCTTGAAGTATAATTTTTTCTCCAACTTGTGGCGCTCGGATATGCCATTTTTTCTTCTACAGATTATTCTGACTAGAGTATGGCTTTTGGATAAGTTCTGCATTGGCTGCAATCATGCCTGATTTAAGCTGATGCGCAAGAACTTAAATATGTTGAGTTACGTGTAAACTAACAACCGTAACTTTATATATATAAATGCTTGCACGTGATTAATATCTGCTTGTATTTAAATGGGCGCTTTACAATTGAAAATAGAACTAATGCCCTTATCATTTATGTATTTGTAGCTTAAACATATTATAATGTCGTCATTTTGTGCGTATTGTACTTTAGCAAATAAGCATGGATCGCAAAGTGTTTACATTTCAAAAATTAATACTCCGCGAATATGGATAGATTATTGCGTATTTACCCTCTTAAGACTGAATAAGATGGTGCGCGCAATATTTTTAACTTTAATTATTAACCCCCTAAGTTCGCAAATAGTTTCAATCCTAACGATGTTGCCGAATCGCCAGGAATGCTGCAGTTACATGTACGCCTTAATTTCCTCCAACTAGTGGAAAAAAACAAAATAGCATTAAAATAAGCTTATAATTTTGGGAAGTTTGTAAATGTGTCCGGTGTAATTCTTACTCATACAGACGCAGAATCTGATTTTATTTAAACCATTCTTTAAATCAAGTTTGCAAGCTCGAAGTAAACACCAATCCCATTGTATTTAACCAGTCATTGCAGCTGCCGGTAGTTTTGTTATGTTGTTCGACGACTGGTTAAATACAATGGGATTGGTGTTGACTTCAAGCTCGCAAATTTTATTTAAAGAATTGTTACCACCACCCGCGCTAACAATTATTGCTAAATTGTATTGCCTATATATGTATATGTGGCGAAAGCTACAAACAGTTAATGTTCGTGGCTGCATAGAAATTGTGCAGCCGACATTTCCAGTCAAGTTCAATGTATGCGAAACTGCTAGAGGTGAGAGCCACATATCTAAATTTGATTTCCATATATATTCAATGCGGTTTGATCCTCGATAGTCAGTTTGCCGTCGTACTCTGATGACGATCATGGAAGGTCGAAACGCGTCAGTGCGTTGCGGCTGGCGGTAGTTTTGTTATGTTGTTCGACGACTGGTTAAATACAATGGGATTGGTGTTTACTTCAAGCTCGCAAACTTGATTTAAAGAATTGTTACCACCACCCGCGCAATTAATTATTGTTAAATTGTATTGCCTATTTATGTAAACCAGTTGGAGCACACGTCAATCTGGTTGCCGTCAAATAATACTGGTGATTTCATGTGTAGAATGCGACAGACCAACACAACAGTTCTTTAAATCAAGTTTGTTTGTTTGAAGTAAGCACCAATTACATTGAATTTCTATTACGATATAAGAAAGGTGTGCTAACAAACATAAATTCTATGAGCTATTTCTGTATAAAGGTTTTTGCACGAAATGTTGCATATTGCCAACTGCTACTACGAAGTGGGCAAAAAATAATAATTGTCCTGCTTTCTCTTTGTTTTTGCTCACATTTTATAGGCGAATTGAGTCAATTGCAAACGTTACTTTCTAATCAGCAGCAGGTGGTCATTCACGAGCCAAACGACACGAAGGTGGGTGGTTCTTCATCAGATTATGCTCCGGCACATCTCGTAGGCTCATCTGAAAATCGGCATCAACAGGCTTATGCTGAATCGGACAACAATGTGAACAGCATGGAGACACTTTCTGCTCGACGTCCAATTGAGGACTTTCAAAGTCCCACAGGCGAAGACTTTTGGCAGCAGTATCGTTTTCTGATTATATTGGCGACTTTCGCGATTCTGGCATTGGTTGTGGTGCTGTGCGTTTTGTGTGCCGCCTGGATACCTGATCCGATTGCCAGGAAGTGTGGAATTAAACGAATTTTGTACAACAATGCGAACAATCATCCGCCATGTGAGAATCAGCAGCAGGCACATCCCACACAGCATCGACACCAGATGAGTTTAAATCAATTTCTCGCCAAAAACCCAGTGACTGGTAACGGCACAGTTTTGTTGGACAGCGCAAATAGTAAGAGCTCTGACTTGGCAATGCAAATAAATGAAAAAAATAGTTTAAATTACGGCGTTGCACATAGATCCGGTGTTTTTGATAAGCCACCTCAAGAGCTTGTTGCATCCGACTTCAGTCAATTGCCGCTTTTTGGTAAAAACAAGCCTATAATGGAAATGGCTCATTCTTCGATGTTATCGTCAAGCACGGAAACTCACCAGCTAACGTCAAACGTGGCCGCACAAGCACTTCAAAACCTGCTTTTGGCGGTGGCCCGCCCAAACCATGCCAACTACAACCAGACAGGTGGTGGTGTTGTTTGTAACGAATGCGACACCCCTATTCTAGACGGCGCTTGTGCTAAGCATCCAAACCAAAACCTCTCAAATCTTGAAACCTTGCATTCAACACTTACTGATTTAGCCTGCATGACGAGCCAAATGTCGAACAACTGTGAAGGGGTATATTCGCAACCAGTATACGACATTAATTATGCAAGCGCAATGTTTGGTAATAACATGACCAACAACAACAGCAACAAAAACATCAACAACAACAAAGACAGCGACACCGGAATGACTGCCAACAATAATAGCTTAAACAAAAGCATAATAACTATTAGTAATACTAACAGCAATACGAACAGCGGGCAAAACAACAGTGCATGTAAAATGAATCAGTTGCATCTGTCGTTGTCAGGTGCAAATCGCGATTTCACCAATATGAGCGGAATGCCCTACACACAGCCACACGCTATTGGCTCCACATTGTTGTCTAATCTTCTCGCTACCTGCACCAATACAAAGATGCAAAGCTCAGAGGCACCATTCGGCACACCGATTGCTAGCACGCGGGCTGGCAGTCAGCAAATTTCGAATGGTCGAGAGATGGGTTCGTGCACACTAAACGGTCAGGGCACACCTCTACTTGGTAGACAGGATATCAACAGAGTGACAACAGCAGAACTTTACGGAATTCTGCCTTGTCCACCCGTTCAACAAACACCTACACAGTCGGATATGACAAATTTCTACGAGCAGAAACGAACATTGAACGACAACACGGATACTTCAGATATGGCCAACAAAAAACCGCCGCAAACTGGACTTATCTGTAGCCACGATGATGTATCATTTCGAGACCCAGAAGACATTATAATGAATCTTTGTCGGACTCAGTTTGCAACACCTCTGCTTAATAGCAAGCATCACTCAGCAAATAACTTTGTAAATGCAGCGAACAGCGTGGGCACTACCTCGGTTTTGAGTCGCCCAGTTTTGGAGCCGAATAATGAAAAACAACTATTCCAGCAAATGCCGGAACACCAAGATTTTCATTTTCTAAAAAACCAGTGGCCAAATTTGCTCACAACACCTGAGGCCTCACAACAAGCGGCTTTAGCGTCAATTTTGCTTGCTGCCACAGGGAATAGCACAAATATGATGCCTTTTACTAATATGAACCTATCTGCCCAATACCCTAGGACTCAGGCATCAACGGCCGCTAGCACACCACAGGCACTTCCTCGGAATCTACTCAACACGTTTTGCGTGAACTCAGCAAATTTTGACTTACCCTTAACCAAGCAAAATATGACCTTGACAACAACTCAAACAGCTCAGCAAGCTCCACTGCCGCATTTGCGTCTGAACAGCAGATTAGCGTCGTCGAATTCATTACGTCAAGTGAACCGTGTCCGACCAACTGTCAATGGCCTGGGCAACGGCGGCATATTGCTTACTCGAAAGTGCTCCGCAGTCAGTAACGACGGTTGCATATCTACGGCTAGCGAGTCCCTTGCCACAGATCTTATAAAATCTAATCTAAAGGCGGTTACCACTGTCCTTTCGCATTCAAACAGTCTAATGAATGGTAGTAGCACACATTCAACAAACTCTCCATTCGCTTTGGAGTTGAATGGCACACATACCAATGGAATGGCGATATGTTGTTCGGAGTCCTCTGGTAATCAATTTACTACACGTCATGATGTGGCTAAATCAATAAAGCCTCATAAGCGAGTCACCTCAATGGTGTTAAATGAGGATGAGTTCAAATTTAATAATCACGAAATTCAGTCGCATGCGGATTCACCCATCAGAGATATAAACGATCTGCCTCCTCATAACAACCGTGTTCATGAAAGCATTGCTGTAAATCACAAAATATCGCAAAAAAAGCGCCACAAGAAGATGCCACCCACACGTCAATTGTCAAATGTTATGCTTTAGAACATTCACATGACACAGTTATGATTATTATTATTATTATTATTATTATTATTATTATTATTATTATTATTATTATTATTATTATTATTATTATTATTATTATTTAGAAAATGAGAACATGAAGTTTTGCACGGGCACTGACGAGATATGTAAACATCGATGTCATTTCAAATTCAAAATTGCAAATTAGGACTCTTTGCGAGTCCACAATAATGTGTTAATTTCTATTATTTTTCATGGTTAAGTTTTAAACTTTTATTTTTACTCATTTTCTCATGATTGGAGAATGATACATTAGTGTTTGAGGTATTTGACTTTTAACAATTATTATGCAATTTGTAAATTCCACAAGTTTTGAGACATTTTCATGTGAAATTATGGGGGACTTATTCTGTGATCGACAATGCTCGTAATTTAAATTGTAGGAGCATTGTGAATTAAAATTTTCTACTAACACGACAGACAGTTACCAAAATATAAACACCAAAGACATTTTAATACCAACCGCATTATATATTTCAAGTTGACACCACAATTGACGGTTGCGGGACAATTGATAGCATTCGTCGATCAGAAAAATCTTGATTCCTTTACAATTCTAGGTGCGTAGCTTGTTTTATTTTTTAATTGGATGATGGGTTCTCACTGGTCCCGTCGCTCTGAAGCCGTCCTTACACTGCTTGTTCGGAAATGTTGAAGAATCTCGAATTTCCGAAATTTTTTCAAATTTTCTGACTTCATTTCTAGTCTCATCTTCATGGTTGACATCCTACTCACTGAGGAAAAATAATTGTGGCAACAAAATTTGCATGCAAATTACAATAAATAACCAACTCGTTGATTTTGACATTAAAAAGAAGTTATATGCTTTTTGGCATCTTTCCAACTGTCCAGTGTCGAACTTGTATTATAGGACAGACGCCATTCCACATTGGGATTTGATATTGACAATTGAAAGTTTTGAAGGCAAGATTATTAAATTTTACAAAATTTCCTTATTTAGAAAATAAGCAAAATTTGTTTGAAGTTAATTCCGTCTTAGGGGCCATAATTGCTTACAAATTATCCTGCTCTCTGCTCATATGTCAGAGTATATCATTTTGAAAATGAAAATAAATATGAATCCTTTCCACCAAAAATATGAATGATTTGAAATAAAAGTTTAACACTTTCACTCATGATAACCTTATAACCGTAGCTGCTATAAAGTTATGCAGCATATAAATTCAAAATTATTGAATACTGTATTATGTCTTTCAATCGATGTGTTAATTTTTTAGGCTTTCTATTTGTTGCAAGATTTCTATCTCTTATGATTTACGGGCAAGACCTTGATGTTATTCTCGTTTTTTAGTTGGTCGAAAAATAGTTGTTTTAAACGGCTGAATGGGAATCTTCCTCAAATGGAACCATGGATTTAAGACTTCATAAATTATCCAGGACTCCAGCTAAGAACTAAAAAAATGAATAGGATTTAGTTCATTCCACTGTTCGTTACGACTTAAAGTAAACGGTTTAAGAAGCAAGAAGCATAAAGCAAGTTTGGAAGCGAGTCTACAGAATGGTCTTATTGGTGAAAATTTGTAATTTGTAAATACGTTCGTTTGTGTATGCGAAGATTGCGATTTATTAAACGATTAAATGTATCCCCTTTAAATCGTGTCAAATTTTTCAGGATTTCATTTTGCTAAGCCTTAGAGCATGAAGTGATTTGTTAGAGGCAACTCGGAAACGTGAAATAAAAAATTATCATTTATAATTTTCTAATGTTATCCGAAAACGTGTTTGACTGTAAACTTGGGTAATAAAATAAGTCAAAGCAGCTAATGGCTTAGAATTGATTATTTCAAAGACCGCACTGTGTTAATTTTTTTGAAGAAACTTTTCATGGATTTCTCTCTGACAATCAGATAGGTGCACAACATTCGTTGTTATAAATATTTGCTAATTTGTGATAAATTTATTTTTCCCTCAATTCTGATCAGTATTCCTTTACCAGCTAAACCTTTTTCTATTAGAAGAAAACTGCTGTTTTTTTCACAGGCTCTCGTGATATTTCAGATGAACATACTGCATATTTATCTGAATTAAGGTTTCGAGCGTGATATAAATACCAATACCGTTATGATTAATTTTTCAATATAGGCTAGGTAACGTATAATATAGAATTGGAATTTCATCCAATAGACCAATCTTGTCATTTTGTGAGGCTCTTAAAGAAATGCTCGCTTCAATATCTTGAGATTACTTGAAGATTTCCAAATAAGGTCGAAACCGGTTCACTGGATGAACTGCATTTTCTACATTACTCAATGATCTATTTATTCTGACATATATATATATATAAATATATGGGAATGGTATTTTATCAACCTCTCAACCTTGATTAAAATAATGTTTATCACCACCCGTGCAATCATTGAGCGTTTAATTATACTTCTTATTTATTTCGAGTGTACACGAAGAAAAGTTTCCCGTCTGCATTCCGTGCGGCTTATTCGGAATCACGATATATATGATCTAAATGCGTAAAATGAACTGTCACATTGTTCGGTTATGCTGAAGATATTTTCCTCGTGATGGTGTCTAAGGAAGTAGAAAACAGTTTACAATACTTCATATGATCATGCAACTTAAATCGTAATAGAATGAGGGGCAAATGTCTTTCAACAATCTATAGAAAATTAAAATTATTCTGGTCATAATTCTTATGTTTTTTTCAGTACAATTACTCGAATTTTACTTATAATTCAACCTGAAAAAGTTTATTATTTTAAATTGCAAGTTGCTAACATCCAGTTGTATAACCAGTAAAAAAAGTAGTGAAACTGCCGTCTCCCCCTCTTTTTGAATTTAACTTATTTTCCATTTCTTCATAATAAATTGTTGCTTCATTGACTAACTGATAGAATTTTTTTTAAAGTTGCATATATTTAAAGACTGACGTTGCCTCGACATTGTGCAGTCAACATTTCAAGTCGAGTGCAATGGTTGTGAGACTCATAGGCCGAACCATGCATTTAAGCTCTTCAGAACAATTTTTAATGTCAAATTGATCGCCGTTAGACGGTTTACAGAGGCCCTGTTATAATGACTCATATGACTCAAAAGACGGTAGTTTTCCTTCTTTTGCAAGCAGATATGAAATGGGAATCGTGTTCATTTCACGTCTGCATTATAAATTTTCACATTTGTTATCACCACCTGCGCACATCGTGATTACTGTACGGTATTTCTGTTTTGATTTTCATCGAATACAATTATTATGCCAACAGAATACGCTTTTCAATGTTGTTTATTTATTCATTGCCTCAAAGTGTTAAGTGTCAACAAAATTTTGAAACAATTTTAGAACTTACCGGGTTTCAATTTCAAAGCAATTGATGATCAGTTTCCAGAACCATTAAATTACTTTTGAGATAATATCATTATTTAATTCCTTCATAAGCGTGATTTGCGGAAAAATTAGTAGTATTGCATTTTGGTTGGAAAGTTATTTTACGAACGAAATTCCACCTATAGTAAAATATAATTGTGCAGTGTAAGTAGAATACAATTAAATAAGTTACTTGAGTTTTAATTATACGGTGAATAAATTTGCAGGAACAAGCCATGAAGAGAGAAGAAAAGCCATCGACAACACGTTTACTCACAAGCACTCAGAAATTAGTTTGATTTAAACTATCATACCTTAAATGAGCAAGCCATGTATTTTTTGTCGGCAGCCTTCAACTCAACTCATACGTCCACACTTTTATAAGCGCGTAATATTAGTGTAAAAGCGGAAGAAAATATTTTTTCAGTAAGAAAAGGTGAAATATAGATATTGGTCAATATTACGTTTATAAGATATCTATTCAAGAATTCTAGTAAAAGTGTAAGCGCGATTTTCAAAAAGAAGCTTCTTCTATTAAAATAACTTTTTTAAATTTTATTTTTTCAACATATAATACTTGACGATTATTTTAAGTTTCATTTAAAATTTGCAACGCGCCGAAACTTAAAAATAATTAGACAGTCTCGATAAACTCTTTGGTTTTCATAAAGTGAGGTATAATAATTCCGTAATAAAAATTGCAGCTATTAATTACCAATTAGTGTCTCTTAACAACTTGTTACGTAAAATAACTAGAATTTTTCAGTAGAAAGGGCAGACAATATTGCTTTTTAGGCAAAATGATGTAGACACTTTTTCTTTACGTTTGGTAAATGAACCGATTTTCAGGAAATTGCCGAAAGTTTATTATGAATGGTACCGTTTTTTCCGAGCGTGCCCCATTAATTGAATTAGCATTTTACAAGATTGGTTGATTACAAATTCATACGAACGATATATTCTTATCATATTTGGATCCTGTAGAAGCAAGTGTTTCATGCAAATGTGCGAATATTGTTTGATTCAAGTCATAAACAACAGTACAATTCTTAATCATTTCTATAAATTGAATTAGGAAAATTGCCTGATTTCCATAATTATATATATATATATTTATATATATATATGCATACGATATATATATATATATAACATATATAACAGCCACCAAAGCAAACATCTAGTCAAAACTCAAGTCATCAATACATAAAGGACCGTATCTGTGACATTACTCTGCAATGCATCGAGAAAGTCCACTATAGGCATATTAACAAGCATACAGATACACGCAAATGCAATTAAAATCTTTTCAAACAAGAATTAGAAATAGAACGGAAAATCTCACTAGTTGTCACCCTCATAATCAATTGTAAACCCCGGATGTATATAAATGAGAGATTGTAAAGTGTTGATTAGTATTCTCGCAACTAAACGGTCATTATCCATTTTTTTATTATTCGTGTTATTTCTGTGTAATATTCGAAGGCAATGGGCATTATAATATATATATATATATATATATATATATATATATATATATATATATATATATATATATATATATATTCATATATATGTCGTGATTGCACGTATTTGCCATCATGCCACATATTCCAGTTTTCAACTCACCGGCTGACAGAAAGCTCAGATAAAATGATGGACAAGATTAAAATTTGTCAGAAGCTGACTATATTCTCTGCGATATGGATTACAATCCGATGAAGCACATGCGTCAAAAGGTATTTAGCGTGGACGTGATAAATTCACGTGCGATGTTGTTCATTCTACCAATTATTGTATTACCACCTTTACTTTTCATTTTCATAAATTTATTCTCTTAAATTTTTTCTGCTTTACGAAACGTTTTGTTGGCTGACATGAGTCTGGTTGGCAAACTAAACGCTTAAATAAATACACATTTTGGAATATCTTATTGAGTTTAATTTTTCAGGTCTCAGAAATCTAGAAATGCTCATGTTCTTTTACCCAATAAATTGCTCCATTGCTACTAACTTTTAGGAAAACCTTTTGTAAATAATGCTTATATAAATTTCTATCTCTATAAAATTGGCGTTAATCGGCCTGTATAAACTCTATCCGTCCTGTTGCTGTATAAGAGAAAATTGCAAGTCGACGAATATAATTTTTGTAACTGTACATTTGATACGTTTTTAATTCTTGTTGCTAGTCGTTTTCAACGTATACGTTTGCTTCACTTTTGGCAGAAGTTAAAATGCCAATAGAAAGCTATCTTCTTTTTCAATTTCAACTAAACTATATAAAATGTTGGAAACGCATTGACATTTATTCCTAAGTAAATTGATCATAGTTAAGATAATCGTTTCTGAAGTGGCATCGATTTTAAACTTTAAAAGAACTTGATTTTATATTGCTAGATTTCATATTCATATTCATATAATAAAATATTGTTTCTAAACTTGTCTTATTTAAATAGAAAAGCTAATTCAAACTTCAGTCAGGAAAGCTAAACAGTCCTAATAGTCTAAATGAATTTTGTAAAGGTTTAGACAAAAATAAAGTTTTTATATTACTAAATTGCAAGTTAAAATATTTCTAGAAATTCACCATCGGGAAATTCAATAAAATAGTGTTCAAAATTTTAAATTTAAATTTAATCTACGAATTGGTAAAATTACTGCATTAAAATCCATTCATTATTCAAATGTATTTATATAACTGACGAAGGTTCAAATGGTTTTTAAGGCATCACCAGAACTAATTACTCCGCAATAGTTAGCTACTATGAGCACAAAATTTGTAGCATACAAATTACGAATACAATAGTAACAATTACGTTACATTTCTTTAAATCAAGTTTGTGAGCTTGATATAAACACCAATCCCATGTTATGCAACTAGCTGCACATCAAATCAAAACTACGCGTTAGTGACTGTAATTCTTCTATGCTGCATGAATGGTTAAATATAATAGGATTGGTATTTATGTCAAAAGCGCAGACATGATTCAAAGAACAGTTATCACCAACCGGGAAATCATTGGCTGTATATTGGTACACATTTCGTTGGATTTTTCATTCAATATCCTGAAAAAATAAATTAAAATAAATATCATCATTTAAATCGAAACCGTAAATGCCATATTTTGTAGTGCAGGAGAGCTTACTGCAATACAATTGTGAAAACGGTTGACAATTGACGCAACAAGCTTATAGGCGTTGTCGTAGGACGCATGCGTGTGACTTTCAATGCACATTCAATAAACGTGTGATAGAAAGAGAGGTAACGTTACTGGTGAATGAGGATGCCTGCTATTGTACAACAGAAAACAGTAAGAATAGTTGAATAACTGAAAGTTTAAACCGATCTACCAGATCAAACTGGCATAGCACAAGGACAAATACTAAAAACTTTAATAGGACAATAAATCGAGCTTAAGAGAACGATTGACTTTCGATTTATTGGATTGAGCGAAACGCGTTGACTCGCTCCTCTTCCCTACGACATGTCGATTCACTCTGCCTTCTATACGGGTGTTGCAGTTGCTTTTAGTGGTTGCCTATGACGAACATCAGAGAAACTGCCTCTTTCAACCATATTTTAATTACAAAAAGGTCAAGCCGAAGTTGAGTAACGAAGATTTATTTAGGAAATTTCAGTGTAAATTAAATTTACACTGTTCATTAAATATTAATTTACCTTGCGCAGCTCTGTTATTTATTGTTTTTTCCGGCTTTTTCTTGTGTGGGACAATTAATAGCACTGGTAGGTCCTTTGACTCCTTTACATTTCCAGAAGCAAAGATTTGGTTTGACATTGATTAATGAGTTCTCACTGTTCCCTACACTCTGAAACCATCTGATTTTTTTCCAATTTTTTGGGACTTCTGTTCTGAAGATAGTCATTTTATAATATTCTCCATGGATGATTGCTTATTGGTTAAAAAAACTTAAACTATCATTTTACGAACCTCATGAACTAATAAATACAGTTATTTATATAATCTTTACAGCTGAGAAAAAATATATATGGTACTATGAAGTTGGAATTGTGTAACAAGTAACAAATTAGTGCAATTAGAACCAAATTTATATAGCAAAGTCAGCAAAAACAAACAGTATAATCTCCAAGTAAAATGAAATTTAGAGATATGCAGAATAAACCAGTCAGTCTGAACAAATGGCGACTTATCAATAGGAGCCGGTATTACACCATATACCCAATATATATTTGATAAGCGGTAGTACAGATAACAATAGAACTCCCAAGCCAAAACACTATATATTTCATATAACGAGACTGGAAAGGTTGCCAACTATATAAATGCCGAGTCGATATATGGTATCAAAACAAAGGAATTCAAGATAATTTAAATTTCACCAAAATAAAGAATTAAACTTTCTTTTGAACACCTGCGACTCCAACAAATCCACACACCTTTGGCCTTGTCCAATATCAGCTATCACATATAGTGTTAATCATCACAACACGAAATTAAATATTTGATGGTTAAATACTATTTACTGCGGAGAACTACTAACTCGACAGCCTTTTAGTTGATTCCTTTTACAATTTATTTATATACTATTTAGCGAATTGGCTTTGAAATCGCACTGTTAAGGTCTTTATATGAAGCTAACTCTAATTCCGTCCGGAACAAAATTCGCATAGGTGATTGTACATTCCGAAAGTCCCACATTCACTGACCGAATATGTAGAGGGTACATGGCGTAGCACCGGTTACTTAATGACGAGTTTTTGGAAAGCACGAAACGCAAGTGTACTTGAGATTATACCTATTGTTCACTCTGAATCTTTTCATAGTTCTGGTCCTACTTGAACTAATATCTTAAAAGACGCGCAACACCTAATACACATTTGCCTATATAAATAGTTTATAAGTGGTGTAATCCCTAGTGCAGTTGAGTTTTGCGCTTACAGACAACTCGTTAGTAGAATCTGACACTAGGCGTCAAACCAAACCTTTACTTGGTTAGGTAATTCAGGGTAGGTGAACGATACAATCTCCTATACGTAGGTGTATTCAAGCATTAACGCTTGAACCGACAGTACAATTGTAAAGAAAGGTTGAGGCCGCACGACTAAAGTCCTTATAAGATGTTGACCCTAAAAGCGGTTTCAATAAGCATATGCTCAGGAAAGTGCTCGTCTAGCATTTCCAAATATAAAATGGGCCTTAGCACAATACCGGCTCATAATAATGAGCATTTAAACCAGGTATGTTCACGCATTAAAACGTGAATAAATAAACCATTCACACACTACGTAAATGCAATAGTAATTTAACTCAATTAGATATTATCAGCATAGCTTGAATTTTTGAGTGTATTACACAATATATAGATGAAATCAATATATATATTAATACGCGAATACACGGAGTTATGTATATTTTCAATATTACTGCTCAATGCGCTATGATACCGTCTAAGAACAGAAAGCTACATTTTTTCATTTATTCGAACAGGACAAAATATCATATATTTGGGATAACAGTTTTTCTATGTCTCAATTTGTAACAATCGACAGCTAACCTGTCTGTTTGATCAAAAATTCGACCGTACTGCCATACTTAAATCTCAAGAACTACGTAGAATCATTTATTTTTCATATTTCTGCACACATTTTAAAAGACATCTATGATGGTTTCCATGCTCTCAGTGACTTTTGAAAATTGATTTTAGATTTTAAATATTTTTGAGATAGAATAAATTTGTCCAGCAAGTTTCCGCGCCATATGATGTTTGATCAGATGTTATAAAGACACAGCTCTTTATTACACTTATAAATACAGCTGTCCACTGGTTCAGGTGAAACAAATTATATTGTAACAGTCTTCTGAACCATAACGATTGCAGAGGTATAAACTATCAGCTATTAATGAATTTGTATTCTCATGTATCGGCGCCATTGAGTTTGAAACGAAAGTTCATATGAAATTAGATTTCTTCCATGTTGATTGAGACATCTTTTTTTATTCTGTATGATCCAACTTGTTGATAGGTATGCCATTACTTAAAACTAAACTAATAAGATCGTTAGAACCCGGTTGATTCCACAGAAAAACCGGCCATGTCATGGCATTGTCATAAGTGTACCAAATTTTAAAGTTATTGATTGAAATGAGACTAGAAATGCAATAACAGTATCGATGGTTCGTCAAGATTTAAACAAAACTAATATGCAGACCAATAAAATTGATTTAGAATTACTTTTGATCGAATATTACTATTGTGACATTAATCCATATCACACATATTCTAAAGAACAATCATTGATTGCACTGATTTTTGAAACAATTTTGCTAATCGAGTGTGTGGATTTCAATTAAACAAAATTCCCGTTTTTGGAAAAGTCAAGTGCGAGGCAAAGCGTCCTTCATTTACGCGCTCCACATATCTCCCTTGCTAGGTTATAATCAAATCTCGGATGTAAAGTATCTGACGTAAATATAATCAGGCACTAATTCTAAAAAATTTTGTAAATAAAATAATCAGCTTGAATTGTGTTTAAAATATCATAACTAAATTTAGTTTTTCAATGTTAACCAGTTTTCTTTCAAGATATGCGTACAGACAAATAATTGTTTAATACACGGAAGTTCGTTTATCTCCTTTTTGAGTCAGTAAAAAATAACACTCGTGCTAATTTCAAATCTAAAAAACTGATGAATTTAAGATAATAAATATGTTGAAGTTAAGTAATTATATATATATATATATATATATATATATATATATATATATATATAATGTTCATTCCTCTTTAATTTAACACAGTATTCTTATAATTAGGAAAACACAAATAACAAAGTGGATAAAGGCCATTTATTTCGTGAATACTAATCGTCTCTTATACAATAATACATATTTATACATTTTGGGTTTTCAATTGATTATGCTTGTGGTAACAAATCTGACTCGTTTTTACTGCTGTTTCTTGTTTTGGCTAGTTGGTGAGTGTGTAGGCGTGTTTGCATGTAAAGGTCATTCTCGCAGTATTGCAAAGTGATTTCCGAGATCTGGTCATTATTGTTTTGATAGCTTGAGAATTAACCATTTGTGCGCATTGTTCACTGTTACATATACAAGTGCTATTTTTCCCAGTATAGTTGATCGTTTCACCTTGTTGCGCAAAGTTGTTGTTTTCACATGGTAACAACGCCAGTGTGGATTGCAGTGTGGTGCGAGTCCTGTCCGCGGCAAATTCTGGCCAGTACTTGATGAGTTCCCAATAAGGACGAAACCGGTCTACTGGATGAATTGCCTTTTCTACACTATACAATTCTTAGTTTATGCTGACATATGTAAGTAATTAATGGGTCAGGTGTTTATATCAAGATCGCAACCTTGATTATAAGAATTTGTTGACATGTTACCGTGAAATTTATGATATATGCTCTTAAATTGATTTCTACCTATACCGCCTTCAGAATTTCTTTGGTCAACAGATATAACAAGAACAGGGTTCCAAAGATGAGATTTATTTTCAATGGCTGTGAATAGCTTATTAACTCACGATACGTCATTTATAGATCCACGTCTCATTTCGATTAGCTCGCTATAGTTAAGCACCAGGTATTCTGAATTGAATTAGCAATGTAAAAGCAAACCTTCGCATTGCTATGCGTTCTTAAATCGGCCCGTCGAACTAGGGTTTGCCATTGCATGAGTCATGCATAAAATAACTGTCTTTGTTAATATTCCACCATCAGATATTAAAAATAAACCTTAAACTTAACTATGCAGGGCAAAACCAGCAAGCCTTTAATTCCCTCACGCCCAGGTCTGAATAAATACGTCAAAGTTAACAGAGCGTCTAATCTCAGAGATTTTCGCGTTGTGTTCACATCGAATAAAAACGGTTAAGAGTTGGCAACTTAATTCTACTTTTCTCTTTACTCGTTATTTTTCACGTTATTTTACCATTTGCAAATTTGATTATTATGTTTGGTATCCACTCCCACTTATGAATTGTAAGTAAGCTTGATATGCATGCATCAGTAGATAAACACATTCTGTTAAGAAAAACTTAATATAAGCTTATAATTCCAAGGAGACCAAACTGTTGCTAGGCAAACCTTGCTTAATGCAGTCAACGGATGTGTTTACCTTGCCTCATATTTGATGCATTTTTTAATATTCAACCTTTGTCATGCCAAATTTTTTGTGAGTCACTATATCGCGAAGTCACTGTCTATCACATATCTAGTTTCCCAACATTCCAATTGGTTGAATTCCTTTAAGCGATTATGCATAGATAAGGAGAGCATCATAAATAAAAATTTGCTTTCTAATTAAAGAAATATTTTTTTTAATATTCAACTGAGAGCATACGCCCATAATTAGTTTCACGCATTGGTCTGAACTTTTTTACAATATTCCATTGATATTTATTTGTAAAAACTAGCCAGAATATCAACTTGTTAACTTTTGCCTCTTGTATAATGGCGTTGGTTTTTGTATTGAATTTTTTTAATCATGAGCATACTCGACTATTTAATAATTATCTTTTGTGAGTAATAAACTTCTCTGTGAGAAAATATCACCTCAATCTAATAAGCAAGATGAATTGCAATGCTAAAAGGAACTTTATATAACTAGAAATATATTTCCGTCGAACAATCAGCAAAAAGTATGTATTAAGTTTTGCGAACCTAGTAACAAATTAGTTCAGTTGTGACCAGAAGGATAAACCAAAGGCAGCATGAACGGAAAGTATAATCTCATGCACATTCGTTTCGTGCTTACTGGGGACTCATCAGTAGGAGCCGGTATTACGCCCTTTAACCACAATATATTTGGTTGAAGAATGTGGAATAATAGGACGGTACAATCTCCAAGACGAATGGGTAAACCTGTAATAGTGAAGCTAACATAATCTAAAGTCAACGACAATGCGACTTCAATGCTAACTCACACTATATAATATATATATCGAGTCTGTAAAGGATACTAACACTATGGCTATTGTGTTAGTTACTGATACCTTTTTTGAAATCGATGAGTACCGGATACTAACACTATGGTTTCCGAGTCGGTACATGATACCAACCTGATGGATATAAATTTATGCTAAAGTTCACCCAAATTGAGAATTACAACAATTTCCGAACACGACGAAATGTGATAACTGATATCGATGAAGGCCAGAGTGTATGGTTTAACTGGAGTAACAGGTGTTCGGAAATTGTTGTAATTCTCAATTTGGGTGAACTTTAGCATAAATTTATATCCATCAGGTTGGTATCATGTACCGACTCGGAAACCATAGTGTTAGTATCCAGTACTCATCGATTTCAAAAAAGGTATCAGTTACTAACACAATAGCCATAGTGTTAGTATCCTTTACAGACTCGGTATATATATTATATAGTGTGAGTTAGCATTGAAGTCGCATTGTCGTTGACTTTAGATTATGTTAGCTTCACTATTACAGGTTTACACATTCGTCTAGGAGATTGTACCGTCCTATTATTCCACATTCTTCTACCAAATATATAGTGCTTAAAGGGCGTAATACCGGCTCCTACTGATGAGTCGCCAGTAAGCACGAAACGAATGTGCATGAGATTATACTTTCCGTTCATGCTGCCTTTGGTTTATCCTTCTGGTCACAACTGAACTAATTTGTTACTAGGTTCGCAAAACCTAATACATACTTGCATATATATTAGTTCTTCGCAACAAACAGTATTTAACTGTAATATATTGAATTGAATGATGTCATGCTTACCGCGAAATGTGATAACTGATATCGATGAAGGCCAGAGTGTATGGTTTAACTGGAATAACAGGTGTTCGGAAATTGTTGTAATTCTCAATTTGGGTGAACTTTAGCATAAATTTATATCCATCAGGTTGGTATCATGTACCGACTCGGAAACCATAGTGTTAGTATCCGGTACTCATCGATTTCAAAAAAGGTATCAGTTACTAACACAATAGCCATAGTGTTAGTATCCTTTACAGACTCGGTATATATATTATATAGTGTGAGTTAGCATTGAAGTCGTATTGTCGTTGACTTTAGATTATGTTAGCTTCACTATTACAGGTTTACACATTCGTCTAGGAGATTGTACCGTCCTATTATTCCACATTCTTCTACCAAATATATAGTGGTTAAAGGGCGTAATACCGGCTCCTACTGATGAGTCGCCAGTAAGCACGAAACGAATGTGCATGAGATTATACTTTCCGTTCATGCTGCTTTTGGTTTATCCTTCTGGTCACAACTGAACTAATTTGTTACTAGGTTCGCAAAACCTAATACATACTTGCATATATATTAGTTCTTCGCAACAAACAGTATTTAACTGTAATCAGCAAAAAGATTCATAAGCAAAGTTTTTATAAATATGCATATCAACGTTTAACTAATTTGTTTCGTAAAACTTAGAAATCCAGAACAGTTTTGTTAAACGAATTAAACAAAATTTGATAAATTGTAAATAATTCATATTTTTTTTCATCGGTTATAAATATTCGATTAGTTGATTTCAAATACATGATTATTGAATATATAAATATAAATTTACCTAAGATCAGGTTTTGTTTGATCTCTATAAAAGATTTCGTCTAAGCTAAGAATGTGCAAACGTAAATAAACCGACAAATATACATGAGTTTGCAGATGAGGTTATTCAATTTTGTTGACGTTTTATTATGCATGCAACACGTTAGTATTATTTAGAGATTGGGGCGGGTGACTACTTCAATATGTTAGATAAACTAACTTGTTTTCGCGTGATATGGCATCAGGCTATTCGATTATTACGAGTTAGTTGCTTGCCAAAGATTAATTTGCCACCTTTTCGCAAAAAAGCATTTCGTGCAGGTTTTAGCCTTCTTCGTTTATTTTGGTTACTAATTGCCCAAATGTACGTGTTCAATGAAATTCTTACTGTTCCTATTTTTCGTAAATTTGATATTCTTTCCCTGCTTCACGACGTCCCAGTCTAGTGCCTGTTCATTTCCCTGTCTGCGAATTTTGTCGCCAATCATTTGTTAAGGTTTTATTTAGCGACTTCAGTAAAGTTTAGGCTTTTTGAGCATACTGAATAGTTTTTTTTGACTATTTATTCACGGTCAGTCGAATACTACACAATAAAGTTATAATACATAGATCAAATTAGAATTTAAAGAAATGTAATTTCCTTATGGATACACAATATCCTTTCTTATGACAGAAACGTTTATTTTTGGCTCTCAACGCATGACAAAAAACATTAGACATTTTGCTCATTTTCTGAAGGTAAGTTAATTTGTGTTAGCCTAACAATAAATTAATAAAATTTAAGATTTATTTCTTTTCTTTGTGTCCTTTAATGTAGTATATTTAGCCCCTGGTCATCTTGACTGTTATTAATCCGACTCAATGACGTGAACAATATTAGCCAGCGTCTAGATAGATGCAGTTATAAGATAATAAAATTTAGAAATGTCTGTGTCAATTAAATATCCACCAAATATGAGATAAGTACATTAGTAAGGCATTCTTAGCATTGCAAAATACAAAAGACTTGATTCCCTAACAAACATTTACTTAGCTGCATAGTAGAGAGAAATCCGGAACTCATTTTTGTGTCTTGTTCTGTTAGCGTCCCATTATTCTCCAAAATCTTCTGTACTTAAACATTCTGTATACCTGCTACAATATGCACTACTCGTAAGATTAAACTAAATTGGATTAGTGCTTACTTCAATTGCCCAAACTACAGTTATAAACAAATTATTATTTCCAACATCTGCGCAAAACCTCCTGCTTAATATAATTGAAACTATTGCATGGAGGTAAAGAAATGTACTTTCTAGAACAATGCTTTTCGTGACGTTTTAATCGGTGACCTCATGGCAAACGTCTTAGAGTCAAGGATGAATATCCAAACTGGTATTTAATAATTCAGTTGGTCTTGCTTATCGTGAAGACAAAGGCTCCACTCAGTCTATTGATAATTCGTGAGCTTTTTTAAAAAAATTTAACATTAATTGTTCATGTTTATCTTTTTAAATGTCTGTAGTGATCTGAACATTGTTGAGGTTCTGCCTTAATTAACTGTTTATAATTACATCATTGAATAGCACTGGTAAAAAATTTTAAGTAAATAAAATGGCGTAGTTATTAATACGAAAATGTGTTTACTAATATAACTTTAAGCGAAAAAATGATGCTTTTTCTGCAAACGTTGGTGCGTAATATAATTCTTATACTTATTTTCAAATTTGCATCATTTACAAAATAATAAATTGACAATAACTACGAGGGTGGATAACCAAAACGTTTCTTAAACACGGCGTCATATCATAAAATAATTTACTTTATGTGAACTAGACTATTAGTAGTTTATTATGTATTATTAGAAAAGGTTTCATGGTTTCAGTATTAGTTACTAACTTTAGAAATATATTTAGGGTTTATGGGCAGTTCAGTCTTCCACTGTCGTTTAGATTAAAGCCTGAAAACACACCTGCATTGTGATTACAAATTAAACTTCATTCATAATTTTAAATGCTCCCTCTCCCATATTACGTGAAACTTCATAAAACTTTACATTTTAAGGTTTGTGTGTATAACCGAATACAAAAAAGCGTGCGATCAAGTCTGGTTTATTCATGTGAATAATTTGGACGCGGTATTAGATTACGCAAAAGCAAATTAGTAAATTTAGCATAAATATATGAGAATGGCCCTTCTAAAACTATCCGCTTTGAAGACCAACTATATATTTTTAAATACCCTCTTGTTTGAACTTATATATATATATATATATATATATATATATATATATATATATATATATTTAAATCAAGGTTGTGATCGTGGTACAAACACCACTTCCATTATATGCGGTCATTCGTCAGTATAACTTCAGCATCGTTCAGTGTAGAGAAGGTAATTCATCAAGTAGACCGGGTTCGTCCTTATTGAGAACACTTCACGTACTGTCCAGAATTTGCCACGTACAGAACTCAAAGCTGATCACGTCTGCTACGGAATCTGTTGCTCTAACCACTGAGCCACCCTGCTATGTTGTGCGAATGATTAAAGGCAAAGGAATTGGTGCTCATATCAAGATCGCAAACTTGATTTTGTAACTTAACAATATTGTTCACACTGAATTCTATGAGTGTACAATCAAACTATAATACGGGTTTGTATTAAAGAAATGGATTGGTGCAATGCTGGGTATGCCATAATTACATGATCGATGTTGTGAAAAACACAAGATTATTCCCAGTTCGTTATTTCAATGAAGAATTTTTGGAACCCATTACCGGGTTCCCTCTTCAGCCCACAGATATCCATTTTCTGCTTATTTTGGAGTTCGGTAATACAATAGCTCTATGATCCTTATTTGCTCTAACAGATCTACGTCCTTGCGTGAGTAATACTTATAACTGAACATTATTTTCAGTCTGCGTGATTTCAGCTCTTAGTTGTTTTATTTATTAATCTAAGTCTTTGTATTTTCAAAGATTGTAATACAGCACATTGCATAAAATGTGATTTTTTTTATTTGACACTAAGAAGCATCCCACAGTAAGTTTCCATCCTACAATTATTACCTTCTTGTTTCGAACAATTTTTAATTGTTTTAAAATACATTTCATTCGCTGAATCCCTTTTCAATCGTAAGTTGCTGTTTGCTTATTTGTTTCAAGATCACTTATATTTAATCCAAGAATTGGATATGAAATTTTGGTTTCGGTAGTAGAAGCCTTTTCTAAATTTATTCCTATAGGTGATGTCTATTGGAATAGAAAAATTATGCCCTACTGAGAAACCTCAAATTTTATAGAATTTTTTTCTTAAATCGAATATAAGTAGAATACACAAATCTATCCAGCATTTGAATAGTGTGCTCAATCTTTATTTACTACCTTCTTTTATAATCGAATGAGCAACAATAGATCTTCGAAAACAATACAGAGCCTCGGGTACTCTATTATTGCAAAATCGAAGAGATCCGAAAGTCTTACCTTTTGTGTAACGTTACAAATTATAATTAAACTTCAAGAAAATTGCGTACAAATTCTATGACATTTTATTGAAGTACATCTACCAGGTTATGTCATCTTCGACATGATTTCGCATCGTTGAAATTTTTTGGTCCTTAACGCCTGATGAATTCTACACTCATTCCGGTATTTTAATACGTTAAGCCGATTAAAGTCAGTATCTGCTAAACATTTTTGCGGGTTTTAATTAGTATGCAGTTAATTTTAACAAGTGTATTCGTTGTTCCATTAGGCACATGCGTTTAAAATTTTCTGCTCTCGAATTGTATTAATTAATTATCGAGGCAGCCAGTTTCAAAAAATTAATCGATATTATTAATTTGTAAATTGGGAACGTTCACTAAATCCATATATGTTGATCTTTAATATGAATTTATTTTCAATTAAACAAGATACGAGATTTGTTTTACCAAATGAAAATGTTACACTGCGGCAACATAATAATCTGATTTGGACATGGGAATAATTTGGCTAAAAATCAATATGTTCTAGTGGACTGTGTCGTCCTTCTTTACTCAGTGGTCTTTTAAACTCTCAGGCAGTCCGTCAACATCAATATTGCATCCTACGATAAAAATCTGCATGTCAAAAACATTGATACAATTCTTTCGCTATTTGCTTTCAATTTCGCAGTTTTTAAACTTCCATGCATAAAATTACCTGTTATTGATTAATTTAACAAATGCCGAGATTTTCTAACCATAATGAAATAATTAGGCCACTCCACAGGATTCAGTTTTCCAAACTGCCACAGCATAACAACTTGAATTGGCCAACGAAATATATTTGAATTTAAAATTGATCATTTTTGTCTACTTCGTGTAATTTCATAGATTGAGACCGCTTCAATATCTTCGTTTGACACCATGAAATAAATATCTGCTGACAATAGAAATTGAAATACAACCCTTGCTGGTTGGTTTCAATTTTGTTTACTCACAATTTTCACTATATGGTTCGGTATTTGTGCTTTCCCATTGTATTGGTTAGTCGTTTCAAGCCGTTGTTTTTAACGATTGCATGATAATACCTTAATTTGGTCAATGCAATAAATTGGCGGTTGAAATCACTAAGTTATAGTTCAGTAAGATATCATTCCTGTTTGATCTGATTTCACAATTTACTTATGCGGGACAACTGTCAACACTTGTAGTTCGGTAAAATCTTGATTCCTTTACATTATCAGGTGCACAGACTGTGCTTGACAGAGATTGATGGGTTCACACTTATCCCGTCAATCTGAAGCTGTCCATCAGCTGCTTGTCTGAAAACGACGCTGGAACCAGATTTTCTTTTATTTTTTATACAAGCAGCTGGTGGACGGCCCCGGAGTGACGGAAAAGTGAGAAACCATCCAACAAAGCCAAACACAATCTATGCACCTGGAAATGTGCAGAAAGCAAAATTTTGCCGACCTGTGAGTGCTATCAATTGTCCCACTCTGAAAAATTGTGGAATAAAATAGAAAGGCGACAGCGTTGCGCAGCATCATCAACATTTAATGAATCTTGTTTACTTCGTGAATTTTCATACACTGAGGCCTATCATTTTCGTCCGTATGACTCCTTTTAATGACAAACCGTTTGGAAAGAGAATCGATGTTATTCTCGCTATTTGGTTGCAATTTTGTCAACATTAAACCTATGTGCATAGCATTATAATTTATGTAATTTTTTAAATATAAAATTCGGAATGTGAGTTTCTAATCACAAATTGTTTGATCAGTACACATGATTATGGGTTTTTAACTGTTGTACCATAATTATTTAATTTGGCCGACTAAATAAAATGACGCTTTAAATCGATAAGATTTAATGGGACACCACTTCACAATTATAAAATTAATCTTATTGTAAATGCAATAGTTTAAAAAGTAAAAGCCCGGTGAATAAACAGGCCACCGAATAAAAAGTGACCATATTTGAATTCCGTGAGAAGGACCTCTATCCGCAGACAACGACCCAATCATTCACACTTAATAGCAAAGATGCTGGGAGACCATCTCTCGTTCAATTGCTGCAAATTAATTGAATGATGTCATGATTACCACGAAATTTGATAACTGAAATCGAACAAGGCCACAGTGTATAGTTTTTCTGGAGCAACAAGTGATGTAATTCTCAATTTTTCTTAACTTTAGCATAGATTGAAATCAATTATGTTCAAAAATCATGTTCCCATTCGGCAACCATATAGTTGGTATCATTTTGCTGTCTAGGTAAATGTATACATTATATATAGTGATTTGGCTTTGATGTCAAATTATCGAATATTTTATATGAAGTTAAAACCACAATTGCTTGTGCACACATTCTTATTGGAAATTATACCGTCCAATTTTTCCACATCCCATGACAAATTAGATAGTGGTCATAGGGTGTGGTACCGAATTCTACTGATGAGTCGCCATTAAACACGAAACGTATACGTACAGAGATTACACCTTTTGTTCATGCTAAATTAAATTTATCCTTCTGGTCATATTATAAATAATTTTTGCTCAAATAATAAGTGCGCAACACCTGATACACAATTGCATATATATTAATTATCCACAACAAACAGTATCTAACTGATATATATATATATATATATATATATATATATATATATATATATTGTACCATATATCGAAGCGGCAATCATTCTGTTGGTACTATGTACCCACAAGGCAACCTAGTGTTTGTACCATTTATAGGGTCGGTAAATATTACATATAATGAGCTGGCTTCAATGTCAATGATTTTATATCAATTTAACTCCAGTACTGCTTGTATGCACATTATTGTAGCTTACGTAGGTTCGCAACACCCAATACATACTTGCATATATATTAGTTTTCCGCAACAAACAGTATTTCACTGTTATATATTGAATTAAATTATATCATGCTTACCGCGAAATGTGATAACTGATATCGATCAAGGCCAGAGTGTCTGGATTTACTGGAGTAACAGGTGTTCAATTATAGTTGTAATTCTCAATTTCGTTGAACTATAGCATACATTGATATCCATCATGTTGGTACCATGTACCAGTTCGGAAGCCATAGTATTAGTACCATGTACCTTTTCGGCACTATAATGTTGGTATCGGTTACTAACACAATAGCCACAGTGTTAGTATCCTTTAAAGACTCGGTGTATATATTATATAGTGTGAGTTAGCGTGGAAGTCGCATTTTCGAGACTTCATATGGTTTTTGCGTCAGTACTATTGGTTTATACATTTGTCTAGGAGATTGTATCGTCCTATTATCCCACCTTCCTCACCCAATTATATAGTATTCGTACGGCTTAGTATCGGCTCCTACTTATGAGTCGCTAATAAGCACGAACAGTATGTGTACATGAGTTTATACCTTTCGTACATGCTGACTTTTCTATATCCTTCTGGTACTATTAAAACTGATTTGTTACTAGGTATGCAACATCTAATAAGCAAATTCTCCTGATTAATCGATTAAGTTATTCTAAAAACCTGCCATCTATAATTTTGTCTAGCTGTTCTCATATTAAAAAAGGAATCATGAGACGTGGCGATAAGCCAAATTTATGTCCTTTTCTGATCAATTCTTACAAAATTTATATTTATAAGTCGATCGTTGTCCTTGGCTTTGTATTATCTTCTTCATTAAAAATTCTTTTTTTAGCATGCATTCAGGTCATAAAAGCCAGTAACAAAGGTGTGTTGTAATCCTTACTATAAAACCAAGTTACTGCGTTTGGCGTACCAGAAAAAGACACTTTGGCTCGAAACTAACAAATCAGTGCCATATTGTGCGATTGACCTGAAAAATCAGTTATATAGTTTGTCAGATATAATATCAAAATTCTGAATCAACGCGATATTTGGGTCTAAACTTGTTCTATATTTATTATAATCAAGGTTGCGATATTGATATAAGCACCTTACCCATTAATTACTTACATATGCCAGTATAAACTAAGAATTGTACAGTATAGAAGGGGAATTTAACCAGTATAACGGTTTCGTCCTTATTGGGAGCTCATTACATACTGGCAGAATTTGCCACTGACAGGGATCGAACCTGGGCACGTCTGCTTCGGAATCTGGTGCTATAACCACTGAGTCACCCTGTCGCACACTACACTACACACAAATTTCAGTTGTATACAAACTAATGTAACCTGGTTAGTCTATTTTTCCTTTAGGTGGACCTCATATGACACCCATTAAGACCCAAAGTTCAAACAAATCATCCGAAATATGTCATTACCGAACAGACACCACACTACACGGGGAAGTGGTATTGAAATGAACATTTATATAATTAAACGAACATCGGTTGCACGGGCGACAATAACAATTATTATAACCAAGGTTGCGTTATTGATATACGCATCTTAACCATTAATTACTTACATTTGTCGGTTTTATTAGTTAGCATATAACTAAAAATATTGTGTAGTGTAGTGTGCGGCAGGGTGACCCAGTGGTTAGAGCACCAGATTCCGAAGCAGACGTGACCAGTTTCGAGCCCTGTCCGCGGCAAATTTCTGGCCAGCACAGGATGAGTTCCCAATAATGACGAAACTGGTCTACTGGATGAATTGCCTTTTCTACACTATACAATTCTTAGTTTATACTGACATATGTAAGTAATTAATGGGTCAGGTGTTTATATCAAGACCGCAATCTTGATTATAATAATTGTTATCACCGTCCGCGCAACTAATGTTCGTTTAATTATATTATTGTTATGTACTTGTTCTTCTAAGTTTCGCAATGAAATAATCACAGTCAACCCTTCCACGATTTTCTTCCGTGTGTAGCTGATTTTTATTTTCGGGTCTGCAATAATCCGAGTATGCGCTTTGTGGTGAAAGGGTGTTGATTCGTCCTCTCATTCCTGAGACTTTCACATCATTCGTTCTAGCCACTGGAAATTAAGTTCAATCTAATCTGGTTTTTATGAAGACGTTTCGACACCACATTTCTAGTACCATCTACAGTATCCTAATTGCATGCAGTACACTGTTCCCACGACCAAAACTAAGCAGACGTCTCTTCTAATATTCAATTTAGAAAACTGTGATCATGTAAATTTCTGGCGCTATATAAAAGTCGTGTGTGAAAATAACGTGGGAATACGAGATTTCTTCTAATAACAGTGTAAAAATAGCTTACTCCGGTTTAAGTCGTACGCGGCAATTACATGGTTCTGTTTACACCTAATTGGTGTTCATACATAATTAAGATTTTTGTTCCTAATGCCCATGGTCGTTTTGTCGTTATCATGATGTTTTTTTGAGAATATGCGAACAAAAAACATTTTTTCAATTTTTCATGTCTAGCATTTGTACACCTAAATATTTTCTTCTTCTCGAGGTATTCTCCTGAATCCTGAAAAAAATTGTAAATAAGCACCAGCTTGGAATGTTTTAGGTTGAGATATCACCTTATTTTATTTTATCCACCACCTATTTCATTAACAAATAATCCTGTCCCATTTTAAATTCACATTGTGAATTTAAACTTTTTGTAACTTAAGAACATAATTTTATCCTTAAATCACCGTTGCAACTTGCCGTTACACATTTTCAACTGCTGTATTGGGACACAAAATTAATGATGAATTGTTTGAATGAAATTTTTAATTAGAAATTAAAGAACATCGTTATATTTTATTCAAACCTTCGTCAAAAATTATAAGTGTATAAATATAAATTATAATGTTTTGTAACATATGTCACAATGACAGATTCGCATAAATTGATTGGCTTATTAATTTCAGTTTGAATGATATTGAACATTTTAATATTTTTCTATCATCAGACCGTTCAAATTTTATCATAAACCAATTCAATTTGTTAACAGCTAAGAAAACATAAATTATTTGTCAAAGGTTTAGCTCAGTGTGCTATAAAATTTAGCACAGATTTTTAATTTGGTATGTGCTAGAATTTGGAGATGGCTAAATGTTTGTATTGGGTCACCAAATGTTTTGCTTAAATATATAGCTATTTTGTTAGTTAGTTTCAAATGTTTCTCGTAAATGATTTGTATTACGGCTATTGGAATCGCATAAAAATAACAGAATCAAAGGTTTTTCTATTGACGACAAGACAGCTAATTAATGGAGACTATGGTAGCTAACTTCGGAGTGAGTAATATCTAAAAAGGAAGTTTCATCGTGCAAAATGAGAAAATAAAGCTTTCTCCACTTGTCAACGTGCAAAATTAAAATTAAACAATAGATTTATGCATTAAACTTAACATAAGAAAATTTAATTAAAAATTTTAAACTATTCATTTCAGATCTACCCAAAAGCGGTATCCAAAAAATAAGAAATGAATGTGTAATAATGCTTATTGTGATGACGATATCAATCACATTTGATTGCAAAATGCGTACACAGCAAAATTTTCGCTAAACGGAGAACGTTTTTCTTTTAAAAATTACAATGTAGAACATCAACTATATCATTATTATTTAGCTTTTATTTCATGATATATTATACCATATTAATTCGCAATTTTAGCATTTTATATTTTGGTATCCGTTGGAATTTCACTGAATAAAGCAAGTAGTGTATTCGAAAAAGTGTCCTGTCCACAAATTTATTAAGCATTATCAGACAAGTAATACTGACTGATACATTTTGCAGAAAATATATTAAAAATTTTTTTTGATGATGACATGGATTTAACTGTAGCACTTAGAGTAACACTTAGTAGATTACATACTGTCTCCAGCAGATTCAAGCAGACTTGCGCCTATTTTGTTTTTTTCATTCTATTTAGTTATTCTCCGTGACGACTATTTTCTTCCCTAATCATGATAATATTTAGATAACTAAAGTTTTAATCTTACATGTGTATTAGACTAATGTGGTGTAGAATTTGTAAAATGTGCTTTTTTATTTGTAAAGACAATTCCGTATCTTCGTAAAATATGGTTTTATTACATTCGTACTAAAATTTCTGAATTAATTAAAATTTTATCACCAATAATTCTAGTAATACTACCACTGATAATCAATATTAGATTACATTGGCCCTAAAATATTTGTTTGTATTATTTGCTCATGTTCTAAATAAATGCTGAATGTAAACGAAGAACGGATACAAAAGACCATAATAGAGGATAACTTGAAAATAATGCAAATTAAAAGTATTGGGAAATTGAAAATACGTAGGGGTCGAAATACAGACCTGCTAACAATCGATTACATAGACTAGAGTTTTAGTCGAAATTAGATATATTCCAGATAACGAACGTCATCTTTGTTAAGCTTGCGAACTTAATAGATATAATTTTCAGGAGAATGTCCCGTTTTTAGTGCACATATATATGTTACTAGGTAGATATATTCCAGTTCACGAATATTATCTACGTTAAGCTAGAGAACATTTTAGATATAATTTTCAGGAGAAAGACCCGTGTTTATTCCATATATACGCTACTAATTCAGTTCTAGATATCAGTGTTTCAAATAAAGCTTCCCTAAGTTTACCATTTTCAGGAAACGGTATTTCGCAAATTTGATATATATATTTATTGAGTAAAAAAATTACATTTACAACATTACGACAACATTTTTTGTTCAGATTAAGTATAAGTTCAGAAATTTTTCAATTAAAAAACAGTCGAAATACCGAAAATTTAAAATAAGTTCTGTCCGTTAAGGAAACATGTCGTAATATTTGACTCTGGCATTCACAATTGCAGTTTTCTTTATATATTTAACCAAAATTAATTTCATCAGAATGATAACTACCAATTTTACTTTTTCTATGAAAGAATAAAATAGAAGACTGCAACTTACAGTGTTCTAATTAGTGGAAATTTCTATCATTTACCTAAATATCAGGCTCAACGCCAGTATATTCCATTTCGGCGAGCATAATTTAGTCCACAATTTGTCAAACCAGAGAAATTCTAAGATTACTTACTTGTTTCCGGTCTGCGGTTAAAAATATACAGGCAACTGTGGGACAAAAATCAAAAAAAATTATTTAAAATTTCATAATAATTTTACCCAGTGCAAAAATAAGAATTAAATTATTCCAAATACAAGAATTATGTCTTTCTCATATTAACATCAAGTATCTGCATTTGAACATACCTATCTTATTTAAAGCGAAAACAAGATCAATAAATATTTGTTAGCTGTCAATCAGCTAACGTAGGTCGATGGACCATATGGTTAATGATTTGAATTTTAAAAAAAATATTTCGATTTAAATGCGTGTGTCCAATTCAATAGTGAATAAACGTCATCAATTACATAACATACTATTGAACAATTTCAAGTATATTGGACAGATATTACCTGTTAGACATTTACGAAATTCAATAACTGAATTGAATTTGCTAGTAATGAAGTGATGTAAATTAATAAATGACAGACAGATATATTTTATTTATCTTTTATGCTACAAGAAAGAGAATATTATGGCATTGAACCTGAACTGGAAGAGATGTACACAAATTAAGGATGGTTCCTTATTGCACACTATCTGCCGTTCCAATTTTGTGTGTGTCATGCGAATTTAAACAATACACGTATGTTAATTTGGTTGATACTTGCGGTGATAATAAAACGAAATGTCCTTTTGTGTTTGAGAAAATATTTATTCTTTGCAAACTATGCATTTTCGTATGCACTCGCATTCCATAAGCTATCTAAATTTACGATGAGGAGATACGTGTCTAATCTGTCTATATAATATTGGGAAGCGTGTTTGCCATTACCGACAGTAAAGGAAAAGCTGTCACTAATAAAGCAAAAGTTGTGGATTAAAGTATGTGGTTTGAATCTCCAGACGGTTAGCAACCAGAATAAGCATACATCGCAATTGCAACACGTGTATACAATTACATGTGGTGTTCATGACGACAGTCACGCTGTTAGTCAAAACGCAGATCAGGTAATTTCAATTAATCCAGGTTCGCAATAAAGAAGTTCCTTCAAGTCGCGCTGGATGTTGATCGAAGCTCGAACTCTTGTGTTCAATATACTTACGATGTGCATTAATGAAGATCCTTTGGCAATCTTTAAAACACTATGGATTAATGAAATGCTGCGCGGTTTTAGCCTATGGAACCAGCAGGCACAAATATTTCACCTAAATAACTGATGATGCGCGTTAAAGTTTCTTCGCCCCACCATTTCGCAATTTTTACCCATTTTAATCTTCAATTAGCTGTTCTGATGCAAATGGGAGCTGGTTTTATTAACGTATTCATGTATGTTTGTATAGGATATAATTTCTCCCAGGCATGTTGGTGTGTTAGCTTCAGCTTAGATGGGCAGTTTTAATAGTGTATGCTTAGATTTCTATGTCCGTTGTTGAACAACGTTTCTCTGTTGACAACTGCTGGTGACTGTGGGGAGATTTTATGCGAACATTTATCTCAGTTTGGAAGAATTTTGGATTGATCTAAAACAATTAAATTTATAGAGGATAGAGCAACTTGCCGAGAACGGTTGTAATCATCTGCCACACATTGATTTAGAAGCTCAAGACAAGATAAAAGATAAGCTTTTGATCTTTCCTTAGATGATACGAAATTGAGCATTTCTACTATGCATGAGCTAAGGGAAGCTAGGTTGGACTTGGCCAGACAAGAAAAATTAGAAATAAAATTACGATTTATCACAGTATTGGCATCAGGGTAGTTAATACCATATTCAGCCCAGAACCAAAAATAAAGTAAATGCAGCCATTTCCGGACACAATTAAAAAAATCAAGTTAATCAGTTAATTTTTTAGCGCCATGTCCAATGCTATCCGTCAAATTTAAATTGCGCACGAATATTTCAATTATTAATCACATAAACAATCATAAGCCTGCGATTTTAAACATGAAGTCTGTGGTTTTCAAGATCACCTTTAATTTAGTGTTCTTCACAGAAACATTCGCACTGCATAGCAGAACTATCGTGAACTGTGTATAATCACGCATTTTAGTCCTAGTTCTCAACAGAATAACTGTAAATACGTCTAAGTTGGTTTGGCAACAAAATGTTTGTTTAAATGTTATAAAATGAAAATAAAACGAAATGCTATTTTAATGAAACACGATTATAAACATGGATAAAAGTAATTTTTTGATAACTCATGCAAAAATCATTTAATAACGATAATTTCCAGTTTCGACTACAAAAGCTGGAATAATTCGTGTCTAAACGAAGATACTATGAATTATACAAAATCAAAATATACAATACGCAGCTAAATGTAAATTTAGGAAGAAATATCTCCCACATATTTCAGGGCACAGATTAATGCCTCCATAAAATCTGCTTCAGGAAATCGTTTGCCGATTTCTAGTAAGCGCTTCTCAGATGGCAGATCCAGATCAGTCGGTGTACAATAAGACTCGTCTGGTTTGGATAAACAGAATGAGCAGGAATCACATTGCTCTCCAGAAGAAAAATGCAAAATATGAAATAAAAAACAGAAATAGCTATATTTTCGATGAAGTGGGATTTTAGGTAATTAATTGTTACCTACCTTTTAATCAATTATTGTTTAATTTATTTTTATATATATATATATATATATATATATATATATATATGTGTGTGTGTGTGTGTGTGGAGAAAGCTACAAACAGCTAATGTTCGTATTGCATAAATTGTGCAGCTCACATTTCCAGTAACGTACAATGTATTCAGACTACCAGAGAATTTAGAAAGCCATATCTATTTTTGCTTTCCATATACATATATATATATATATATATATATATATATATATATATGCAGTGCGGTTTGATCCTTGCTAGTCAGTTTGACGTCGTATTCTGATGATGATCATGGAAGATCGAAACGCGTCAGTGCGTTGCGACTGGCGGTAGTTCTGTTATATTTTTCGACGACTGTTTAAATAAAATGGGATCGGTGTTTACTTCAAGCTGGCAAACTTGATTTAATGAATTAATTGGAAAATTAGGTCTGACTAGATTTCACATACAGAATTTGAAGCGTTCCCAATAAGTACGAAACCGGTCAACTGGATGAATTGCATTTGTTATAATTTATAATGCACAGTTGATACTGAAAAAAACGTAGATATAATTGGTTTGGTGCTTCTATTCAATTAACAACTTTGAATTACATTGTTGTCGGCTTATATGTTAGTGTAAGTAGAACAACGATACAAAGAGAATGGATAGAAAAAAATAAACAATTCGGCTGGAGAGTGAGATAAATCTCGTCTAGCCGTGTTTATCAAACACGTAATCTGATGTAGAAATTTGCTATTTTATGAGAAACTGAAGTAAATGTTTTTTATCAAAAGTTGAAGCCTTTCGTTTTTTATCCGCTTAAATAATATTAGATTGGAATTTACTGACCAAATACTGTTTAAAATCAAACACAACATACTGGTGGGTCATTTTTAAGGCAGGCAAAACATTCTGATAAAAGAAACTAACTTCAATATTGAAGTCGCCTTTCGCAAATTTGGGCTAGCAAGTTTATAAAATTAAATTGAAAGACACCTGATTAAAGCAACTGCAATAAAGCCAATAATGTTTTGTTAACTTTCACTGTTTACTATGATTTGAAAAATGCTTCAGTAAAAGTTAATAATTGTGAAAATTTACTAATAAACGACGAAGTAAATTATATGAAAATCGCGAAATATTTACCGAAAATTGAATTTCAGAATTCAATAGACTCGGCAAAAATGCTTAATGATATCAAAGTACTCGGTTACATTTTAAGTTACTTTACATAAATGTATTAATTTACGTTATAAATACCGCTTTAATTAAGCAAACTCGCATATGTTTTCTTGTTACAATGTTAGTGTGCTGTGGAGCCCCACAAAAAATGGTTCCTGCAATGGTTCTTGCAAACTGTAATGTGTCTAAGGTAACCGATGAGTTTATTTTAAGCTTTTAAGACACGTTGCATACTGATTTGACGATTAGTTAGTTATTCTAAAAGAATAATGATATCTGGTGTAAAGACCCGCGACAATTTTGGGCGATCTAGTGGATTTTTCGACGGTATCTAATACCTCTTATCTTGTTTCAGCGTGCTTATGAATACCGCCGATGTGATATTATAGTGGCGTAGTTACATAAAATTTTAATAATTTACCTTTACTATAACAATATCAATTTCAGTTTCAACAAATTTTGTTAACTAAGGATATTAAGCCAAATTTATGCAAACATATAAAATTGAAACTTTATTCCAGTGTGTGTGCATTTGTTTAGGTATTCGTGCTTGTTTTAATGTTTCTGCTAATTCTTATTCCTTGTTATTCATGATAATCACACCTATGTAAAGCATCTAACGTCCATTGCATTCTCTAATCTTATTGCCTTCTATCGCCATCTCTCAAAATTGTTTTAAATGCTGTTGCGATAGTAGAAAATTGATTTCAGGAAATCAAATATTACTTTCCTAATTGAAATTTGATTATAATTTCCATGCCCTAGAGGCATGCATTCCAAAGCTACGTTCATTTTGTGATGTTGTTCACGTCTAACAAATTCTTTTATACAACTCTATGTTAAGATTGATGCCCCACGGGAAAACGTTTACTTAATGATGCCACCACAGAAATTATGGGCCCTTCATACTATTTGTTGATTGTGGCTGCTGATTTACGCAACTGAATAAAATTAGGAAATGTGTTATTCAGTGTGAAATCTGTACCGAAAATGAATTTGCCATCAATTATACAGTAAAAATGGAATTCGATTAATTGCTCCCAATGAATGTTCGGTATACAAAATATTTTTTGAAACCTTTATACTTACGGCTACCTACTACGAAATCCCGCAGTTAAAATTAAGCATATCGAAAATTCTAATCATCATAAATAAATTTATTTAGGTTTGATGTTATTATTTAAGTTAAGGTGGCGACCATGAGATAACCACCAAGCATTTTGTATCTAACTAAACACTGAAAATAGTAAAACAAAAGCCAATCAAATTTGTTGATGTGTTTCATTTCACTATGATCATAATTTATTCGCAATAGAAATCTGTCCAATGAGAACCAAACTGGAATGCACATTTCAGGTTTTGAAGATCAGATCTACGGTCTCCGAAAGTAATATTTTTCTGGCCTTCACCAAATGTAAGCTACTGCAAGTAATTAATCAACGA